>CAXIVR010000010.1:97683493-97770309 GCA_964035755.1 Teleogryllus oceanicus | reverse complement strand
TTTACACGCTGACATTTTAACTGCAGACGGGGTACTTTTTCTTTGTTTTTTTTTGATACTGGTACTTTGGCCCGGGACAAAAAAACGCGACAATAGACTGCTTTTTGGAAAAAATGCTTTTTTTTCGAACTTTTTGATTTGAAAAACAAACTTGGATCGAAAAATGTATTCCCATTGAATTCCTTATAAAATTTCAGTTAGGACCTACTTTTAGAAAATCGATTTCCGGCCAAAAGGGGAAAAATTCAAAGGGAAGTCGAAAAAATTTCGCCATTGGCCAAAAATAGGGTTATCTTTAAATGCTCATATCCTAAACTAATTCAATTTGCAGTTCTGATTGCACTCCCGGTTTGGGGTTTTCATTTCGAGCCCCTCGTTTCTCAATCGGACGAATGGGTTTAGACCTTGTTTTTTCGGTATTTTTTCAACATTTTACAACACTTCGTTTCCCCTTTATCCCCAAACTTTCGCCCCGGGCGCTGACTTTTAACTGCAGACGGGGAGTACTGTTTCTTTGTTTTTTTTTATATTATTTGGGCCCCAGGACATAAAAAAAAGCGCAATATAGACTGCATTTGGCTAAAATGGGTATTTTCAAACATTTTGGTTTCCCAAAAACAAAACTTGGATAAAAATGATCATTACCATTAATTCCTTAAAAAATTTCAGTTAGGCCTATTTTTTCAAAGAATCGTTTTCCCGCCGAAATTGGAAAAATTAAAAAGGGGGTTTTAAAATTTCGCCATTTGCGAAATCGGGATTTTTAAATCTCTTATTTCAAAACAAAATTTCCATTTGCATTTTCTTTATGCCATTTTCCCAAAATTTCAGTTTCGAAGCATCGCTTTACGTCAATCGGACGAAATGCGGCTTCAGACCCCTTTTGTGTTTCGGTATATTTTTAAACTTTTTTTACAACACTGTCGTTTTTGGGCTTTATCTCTAAACTTTCGCTCTACGCCTGACATTTTAACTGCGACGGGAGTACTGTTTCTTTTTTTTGTTTTGTGACTGGTACTTTCCCGCAGGACATAAATAAACGGCGACAATATAGACTGCTTTTTGGTCTAAAATGGCGTATTTTTCGAACATTTTGGTTTCCCAAAACAAGACTTGGATCGAAAAAGTCTCCCATTAATTCCCTTAAAATTTCAGTTGGGCTACTTTAAAGAATCGATTTCCCCGAGTTAAAAAAATTCAACAGGGGTCATTAAATTTCGCCATTTGGGCCCGAAATCAGGGTTATTTTAAAATTCTCATATCTTCTAAATAATTCAATTTTGCAGTTCGATTCCTCCCGGGTTTTCCGCAGTTGTCAGTTTTAAACCCTTTCGCCCGTCAATCGGAGGGGAAATGCGCTTCAAACGCCTTTTTTTTCATATTTTTTTCAACTTTTTTACAACCTGTCGCTTTGCTGGCTTTATCTCTCTTTGCTCTACGCGCTGACATTTTAACTGCAGACGGGGTACTGTTGTCTTTGTTTTTTTTTATATGGTATTTTGGGCCGCAGGACATAAAAAAAGGGGACAATATGACTGCTTTTTGGTCTAAAATGGCGTATTTTCAAATTTTTGGAAATTTGCGAAAACAAGACTTGGATCAAAAATATCTCCCATTAAATTCCCTTATAAAATTTCGGTTAGGCCTACTTTTCAAAAAATCGTTTTCCGGCCGAAATTGGAAAAATTCAACGGTCTTAAAATTTTCCCCATTTGGCCAGAAATCGGGTTATTTTAAAATGTCATATCTTCTAAACTAATTCGATTTATTTCCCGTTGCACCGGTTTCCCAGTTGTCAGCTTTCAAATTGCCGCCACGTCAATCGGACGGGAAATGCGGTTTCCCAGACGCCGTTTTCGGTATTTTTTTCAACATTTTACAACATTTCTTTATGGCTGTATCCCCTAAACTATTCGCTTACGACCACTTTTTAACTGCGACGGGGAGTACTGTTTCTTTTTTGTTTTTGATGCTGGTACTTTGAGCACCAGGCCCAAAAAAAAGCACAATATAGACTGCATTTGGTCTAAAATGGCGTATTTTCGTTTTGCAAATTTCCCGAACTTGGATAAAAATGATCATTCCATTAATTCCAAAATTTCCCAGTTAGGACGCTACTTTTAGAAAATCGATTTCCGGCCTTAAAAAAATTCCCAAAGGGGGTCGTTTAAAATTTTCCCCATTTTCGGCCAGAAATCAAGGGTTATTTTAAAATCTCATATCTTCTAAACTAATTCGATTTTGCAGTTCTGTTGCCCGGTTTCCTTTTTGTCAGTTTCAAGCAGCCCCCACGTCAATCGGAGGGGAAATGCGGTTTCAGACGCCGTTTCGGTATATTTTTCAACTTTTTTAAACACTGTCGTCTTTGACTGGCTGTATCTCTAAACTATTCGCTCTACGCGCGACTTTTTTAACTGCAGACGGGGACTGTTGTCTTTTTTTTGTTTTGATGAGGTACTTTAGCACGCGGACATAAAAAACGGGACAATATAGACTGCATTTTGGCTAAAATGGCGTATTTTCGAACATTTGGAAATTTCCCAAAAACAAGAGGAAAAAAGTCTTCCCATTAATTTCCCTTAAAAAATTTCCCATTAGGACGCTTTTTTCAGAAGAATCGATTTCCGGCCGAAGGGGGGAAAAATTCAACAGGGGTCGTTTAAAATTTTCGCCATTTGGGCCAAAAATCGGGGTTATCTTTAAATCTCTTTCTTCTAAACAAATTCCAATTTTGCAGTTCTGATTGCATCCGGTTTCCGTTCGCTTTCGAGCAGCTCGACGTAATCGGACGAAATGCGGTTTCCCAGAGCCTTTGTTTTTCGTATTTTTTTTCAACATTTTTACAACACTGTCTCTTTATGGCTTATCTCCTAAACTATTCGCTCTGCCCGGCTTTTTAACCAGACGGGATTTTTTGTCTTTTTTGTTTTGATACTGGTACTTTGAGCAAGGTAAAAAAACGGCGACAATATAGACTGCTTTTTGGTCAAAATGGGTTTTTTTCAACTTTTTTAAATTCCCAAAACGAAACTTGGATCGAAAAGATCTTACCATTAATTCTATAAAATTTCAGTTGGGTCTTTTAAAACAATCGTTTTCCCGGCCAAATGGAAAAATTCAACAGGGGGTCTTAAATTTTCGCCATTTGGGCCCCAGAAATCAGGGTTATTTTTTCTCAATTTTAACTAATTCAATTTTGCAGTTCTGATTGCCTCCGGTTTCCGGATTTCAGCTTTCGACCCCTTTCCCACGTCAATCGGACGGAAATGCGGCTTCAGACGCCTTTGTTTTTCGGTATTTTTTTCCCAACATTTTACAACACTGTCGTCTTTGACTGGCTTATCTCTAAACTATTCGCTTACGCGCTGACTTTTTCTGCAGACGGGATACTGTTGTTTTTGTTTTTTTTTGACTTCTTTGAGCGCAGGACATAAATCGGCGACAATATAGACTGCATTTGGTCAAAATGGGTTTTTTGAACTTTGGGGAAATTGCGAAAACAAAGACGGATCAAAAATGATCATTACCATTAAATTTCCCTTAAAAAATTTTCCCAGTTAGGCCTCTTTTCAGAAGAACCCGTTTGGGGGGAAATTGGAAAAATTCAACAGAATCATTTTCCCCATTTCGGCCGAAATCGGGTTATTTTAAAATCTCTATTTTTAAACTAATTCGGCAGTTCGTTCACTGCCGGTTTTCCCCCGGTTTCAGCTTTCAAAGCGCCCCTACGTCAATCGGACGGAAATGCGCTAGACCCTTTTGTGTTTCGTATTTTTTTCCCAACATTTTCCAAACTGTGTCTTTGACTGGCTATCTAAAACTTTGCCTAGGGCCTTTTGACTTTTTCTGCAGACGGGTACTGTTGTCTTTTTTTGTTTTTGTTTCTTTGAGCCCCAAGGACATAAAAAAACCGACAATATGGGGCTTTTTGGTCAAAAATGGCGTATTTTCGAACATTTGCTTTCCCAAAAACAAAAACTTGGTAAAAAATGACCCTTACCATTAAATTTCCCTTATAAAATTTCAGTTAGGCGCTACTTTAGAAAATCGTTTTCCGGGCCCAAATTTTGGAAAATTCAACAGGGGTCTTTAAAATTTTCCCATTTGGGCCCGAAATCAGGGTTATTTTAAAATCTCATATCTTCTAAATAATTGAATTTTGCAGTTCTGATTGCACTCCGGTTTCCGATTTCAGCTTTCAAAAGCGTTCCACTCAATGGGGAAAATCGGCTTCAAACGCCGTGTTTCGGTATTTTTTTTCAACTTTTTTTCCTGTCGCTTTGACTGGCTTATCTCTAAACTATTCGCTCTCGACGCTGACATTTTAACTGCAAAGGGGGTACTTTTCTTTTTTTTTTTTTGATGACATTTTCCCCCTTTCCGTTGCGAAAACGAGAATTTTTGGAAAATTTAAAAAAAATTGGATAAAATTAAAAACCATTGAATTCATAAAAAATTTAAAGTTGGCGCTACTTTTCAGAAGAATCGTTTTCCCGGGGAAAGGGGGAAAAAAATTCAACGGGTCGTTAAATTCCCCATTTCGGAAATCGGGGTTATTTTAAAATCCCCTTATCTTCAAAAATAATTCAAATTTTGCGTTCTGATTCCCATTTTTCCCCGGTTGTCAGCTTTCAAGCGCTCGTACGTCAATCGGACGGGAAAATGCGGCTTCAGACGCCTTTTGTTCGGTATATTTTTCAACTTTTTTCAACACTGTCGTCTTTGCTGGCTGTATCTCAAACTATTCGCCCGCTGACATTTTTAACTGCAGACGGGGTACTTTGTCTTTGTTTGTTTTGATACTGGTACTTTGAGCCCCAGGACATAAATAAACGGCGACAATAAAAATCATTTGGTCTAAAATGGCGTATTTTCGAACTTTTTGTTTCCCGAAAACGAAGATTTGGGATCGAAAAAATGTTTTTACCATTGATTCCTTTAAATTTTTCCCAGTTAACGCATTTTCGAAGAATCGTTTCGCCATTTAAAAATTCAACGGGGGTCGATTAAATTTCCCCCATTTCGGCCAAAAATCAGGGTTTATCTTTAAAGCTCATATTTTAAACTAATTCCCTTTTTGCGTTCTATTGCACACCGGTTTCCCGGTGTCGCTTTCCAAATGCTCGACGCAATCGGCGAAATTTTGCGGCTTCAACGCCTTTTGTTTCGGAATTTTTAACATTTTTAAAATTCGTTTTTTGGGTTATTCCTAAAATTCCCCGGGGCGAAAATTTTTTCGCAGAGGGGGTTATTTTTGTCTTTTTTCTTTTTTGATACGGGTTCTTTGACCCGCAGGACCTAAATCGGCGAAATTAGACGCTTTGGTTTAAAAAATTATTTTTCAACTTTTTTGGGAAATTTTTTCCGAAAAAAAAGCTTGGACGTGACTTTACCATTGAATTCCTTTTTTTTCCTTGGACCTTTACTTTAAAGACGAGGGCCAAAAAGGAAAAATTAACAGGTCAAATTTTTTTCCATTTGGGGCAAGGTTATCAAAAATGTCTTTTTTTTAAAACTTTTAATTTTTCAGTTGGCACTCGGTTTAAAACATTTGATCCGCCAGTAAAAACGAAAGGGGCTTAAAACCCTTTGGTTTCGGTTATTTTTCCAACTTTACAACATTCGTTTTTGACGGGCTTTATTCCTAAACCCCTTTCGTTTAAAAACTTTAAAATTTCTCCAACGGGGTTGTTTTTTTTTTTTTTAACTGTCTTTGACCGGGACTAAAACCGCTAGACTGCATTTTTTTGGCAAAATGGCGTATTTTGAACATTTTTAAAAATTTCCAAAAAACGAAGACTTGGATCGAAAAATGTCATTACCATTAAATTTCCCTTTTCCCAAAATTTCCAGTTGGAGGTATTTTCAGAAGAACGATTTCCGGCCGAAATTGGAAAAAATTCAACAGGGGGGATTAAATTTCGCCTTTTGGGCCCCGAAATCGGGGTTATCTTTAAATGCTCATATCTTCTAAACTAATTCAATTTTTGCAGTTCTGATTCTCCCTTTTCCCCAATTGTCAGCTTTCAAAGCCTCGACGTCAATCGGAGGGAAAAACCCGACGCCTTTGTGTTTCGGTATATTTTAAACATTTTAAACCTTTCTCTTTTGGCTGTATCTCTAAACTATTCGCTTCGCCTGACATTTAACTCGACAATACTTTCTTTGTTTGTTTTGATGCGGTACTTTGACCGCAGGACAAAAATAAGCGACAATATGATGCATTTTGGTCTAAAATGGCTTTTTTCGTTTTGGAAATTTGCAAAACAAAGCTTGGATCGAAAAATAGTAAATTCCTTAAAAAATTTCCCAGTTAGGACGCTACTTTTAAAAAATCTTTTCCCCCGAAATTGAAAAATTTTAACGAGGTCGATTAAATTTCCCCTTTTTGGGCCCCAGAAATCGGGGTTATCTTTAAATGCTCATATCTTTAAACTAATTCAAATTTTTCAGTTCTGATTCATGCCGGTTTCCGTTTTCAGTTTTAAAGCGCTCGTACGTCAATCGGCGAAATGGGTTTCCCGCCTTTGTGTTTCGGTATTTTTTTTCAACATTTTACAACACTGTCGCTTTGGGGCTTCTCTAAACTTTCGCTTTGCGGCTTTTAACTGCAGACGGGAGTCTTTGTCTTTGTTTTTTTTTATACTTCTTTGGCACGCAGGACATAAAAAAACAAATATAGACTGCTTTTTGGTCTAAAATGGCGTATTTGAAAAAAGAAATTGCCGAAAACGAAACGGTCGAAAATGTCATTACCATTTTCCTTAAAAAATTTCGGTTAGGACCTACTTTTCAGAAGAATCGATTTGGCCGAAATTGGGAAAAAAAATTAACAGGGGTCGTTTAAAATTTCGCCATTTCGGAGAAATAAATTATCTTTTCTCTTTTCTAAAAATTTCCCAATTTTTGCAGTTCGGGTTTGCCGGTTTCCTATTTCAGTTTTTTGATGCCCCGTCAATCGGCCCCGGAATCGGCTTCAGCCTTTTTTTTATATTTTAACTTTTTTACCGTTTTTATGGCTTATCTCTAAACTTTCGCTTACGCGGCATTTTAACTGCAGACGGGAACTGTTGTCTTTTTTGTTTTGATCTGGTACTTTGAGCCCCAGGACATAAATAAACGCGACAATATAGACCATTTTGGTCTAAAATGGCTTTTTCGCTTTTGGGGAAATTTCCAAAAACAAATTTGGATAAAATGATTTACCATTAACCCTTAAAAAATTTCAGTTAGGACCTATTTTTAAAAATCGATTTCCGGCCGGGAAATTTTGAAAAAATTCAACAGAAGTCGATTAAATTTCGCCATTTTTCCCAGAAATAAAGTTATCTTTAAATGCTCATTTTCAAACTAATTCAATTTTTGCAGTTCTGTTCATCCCGGTTTCCAGTTTCAGCTTTCAAACATCCCAAAATCAATGGAGGGGAAATCGGTTCAAACGCCTTTGTGTTTCGTATTTTTTTTCAACTTTTACAACACTGCCCCTTTGCTGGCTTTATCCTAAACTATTCGCTCACGCGACATTTTAACTGCAGAGGGGATACTGTTGTCTTTGTTTTTTTTTTTTGATGACGGTACTTTGGGCCCAGGAATAAATAAACAGCGACAATATAGCTGCTTTTTGGTCAAAAATGGCGTATTTTCGAACTTTTTTTGGAAATTTCCGAAAACGAAGACTTGGATCAAAAATGTCTTACCATAATTTCCCTTATAAAATTTCAGTTGGACGCTACTTTTAGAAAATCGTTTTCCCGGGCCAAATTAAAAATTCAACAGGGGTCGTTTAAAATTTTCCCCATTTCGGCCAGAAATCGGGGGTTATTTTAAATGTCTATCTTCAAAACTAATTCCCAATTTTGCTTTTTGTTCTCCCGGTTTCCCGATTGTCAGTTTTCCCAAAGCGCTCGTTTCGTCTGAGGGGAAATGCGGCTTAACCCTTTGTTTTTCGGTATATTTTTAAACATTTTCCAAACTGTCGCTTTGATGGCTTACCCCAAACTATTCCTTTCCGGTTTTTAACTGCAGACGGGATACTTTTTCTTTGTTTTTTTTTAGGGCTGGTACTTTGACCAGGACATAAAAACGGCGACAATATAGACTGCATTTTGGTCTAAAATGGCGTATTTTCAACATTTTGGCAAATTTCCGAAAACAAAATTTGGATCGAAAAGATCACCATTGAATTCTAAAAAATTTCGGAGGACCTACTTTTAGAAAATCGATTTCGCCAAATTTGGGAAAAAAATTCAACAGGGGTCGATTAAATTTCGCCATTTCGGCCAGAAATCGGGGTTATCTTTAAATTTTATCTTCTAAACTAATTAATTTTGCATTCTGATTACTGGGTTTCCCCGTTGTCAGTTTCAAAGCAGCTCGTCCGTCAATCGGAGGGAAATGCGCCAGAACCTTTTTTTTCGTATTTTTTTAAACTTTTTTACAACACTGTCGTTTTTGACTGGCTGTATCTCAAAACTTTCGCTTACGACCTGACTTTTAACTGCAGACGGGAGTACTTTTTTTGTTTGTTTTGATCTGGTATTTTGGGCCCGCAGGACAAAAAAAACCGAAATATAGACTGCATTTTGGCAAAAAGGGCTTTTTTTCGAACTTTTTGGAAATTTGCCGAAAACGAAGCTTGGATCAAAATATATTACCATTGAATTCCTTATAAAATTTTCCCAGTTGGACGCTACAGAAAATCGTTTTCCCGGCCCAAAATTGGAAAAATTCAACAGGGGTCGATTAAATTTCCCTTTTCGGCCAGAAATCAGGGTTATTTTTAAAATCTCATATTTTAAAACAATTAATTTTAGTTCTGTTATCCCTTTTCCGCAATTGTCGCCCAACTCGCTCGTCAATCGGACGAAATGGGGCTTCAAGCCTTTGTGTTTCGGTATTTTTTTTCAACATTTTAAACCTGTCTTTTTGACTGGCATCTCTAAACTATTCGCCTACGCCTAATTTTTAACTGCGGGGGGGGTCTTTTTTTTTGTTTTTTTTTGATGCTGGTATTTGACCCGCGGACAAAAATAAACGCGACAATATAATTTGCTTTTTGGAAAAAAAGGGGGGTATTTTCAACTTTTGGAAATTTCCCAAAACAAGACTTGGATCAAAAATGTCATTACCATTAATTCCTTATAAAATTTCAGTTAGGCGCTTTTTTTCAGAAGAATCGATTTCCGGCCCAAAATTGGAAAAATTCAACAGAAGTCGATTAAATTTCGCCATTTCCCCCAGAAATCAGGGTTTTTTTTAAAATGCTCATATCTTCAAACTAATTCGATTTGCAGTTCGATTCACCGTTTCCCCAAGATTGTCACTTTCGAATCGTTTCGTCAATCGGACGGGAAAATGGGCTTCAGACCCCTTTGTGTTTCGGTTTTTTTCAACTTTTTTTCCCTGTCTTTTTGCGGCTTATCCCCTAAACTATTCGTTTTACGACGCTGACTTTTTAACTGCAGACGGGAGTACTGTTTCTTTGTTTGTTTTGATCTTACTTTGAGCCCCGGGACATAAATAACGAAATAGGGGCTTTTTGGTCTAAAATGGCGTTTTTTTCGCATTTTGGAAAATTTCCCCGAAAACGAAGACTTGGATCAAAAAATGATATTCCCCTAATTTCCCTTAAAAAATTTTCCCAGTTAGGCCTATTTTTAAGAAAATGATTTCCGGCCAAATTAAAAAAAATTCAACAGGGGTCGTTAAATTTCGCCATTTCGGGAAATCAGGGTTATTTTAAATCATATCTTAAAATAATTCAACAGTTCTGATTCCTCCCGGGTTTCCGGTTTGTCAGTTTTCAAACGCTCGCTCCGTCAATCGGAGGGGAAAATGGGGTTTCCCAGACCCTTTGTTTTTCGGTATTTTTTTTCACATTTTACACATGTCTCTGTGGCTGTATCTCCAAAACCCTTTTCGCTCTCGGCTGCATTTTAACTCAGACGGGAGTACTGTTGTCTTTTTTTGTTTTGATGCTGGTTTTGACCCGCAGGACATAAATAAACGGGACAATATAGACTCTTTTTGGAAAAAAAGGGCTATTTTTGAACTTTTGGCAAATTTGCGAAAACAAAGACTTGGATCGAAAAAAATATTACCATTAATTTCCCTTATAAAATTTCAGTTAGGACGCTACTTTTCAGAAGAATCGATTTCAAATTGAAAAATTCAACAGGGGGTCGTTTAAAATTTTCGCCATTCGGCCAAAAATGGGTTATTTTTTGCTCATATTTTTAAAATAATTCAGATTTTGCGCGTTGCACTCGGTTTTCCGCAATTGTCAGCTTTCGTGCGCTCGCACGTCTGGAGGGGAAATCCTTAAAAACCCCGTTTTTCGGTATTTTTTTAAACTTTTTTAAACCTGTCGTCTTTGACTGGCTTATCCCCAAAACTATTCCCCTTTACGAGGGACTTTTTAACTGCAGAGGGGGAGTACGTTTTGTTTTTTTTTGATCGGGTTTTTGAGCACGGGACATAAATAAACGCGACAATATAGACTGCTTTTTGGTCTTGGCGTTTTTTTTCGAACATTTTAAAAATTTGCCGAAAACAAGACTTGGATAAAAATATCATTACCATTAATTCTTAAAAATTTCGGTTAGGCCTATTTTTCAGAAAATCGTTTTCCCGGCCGATGGAAAAAAAATTCAACGGGGGAGTCGATTAAATTTCGCCATTTCGGCCAAAAATCAGGGGTTATTTTAAAAACTCATATCTTCTAAACTAATTCAATTTTGCATTTGTTTTTCCCGGTTTGCAGTTGTCGCTTTAAACGCTCGCTCGTCAATCGGGGGGGAAATGCGGCCAAACGCCTTTTGTTTCGGTATTTTTTTTAACATTTTAAAACCCTGCCCCTTTTTAGCTTTATCTCCTAAACTATTCGCTCTAACCTGACATTTTAACTGCGAGGGGAAATACTGTTTCTTTTTTTTTTTATGCTGGTACTTTGGCCAAGGACAAAAATAAACAGGACAATATAATTTTTTGGTCAAAAATGGCGTATTTTCGAACTTTTTGGCAAATTTCCCAAAAACGAAGACTTGGATCAAAATGATTTTACCTTTGAATTCCATAAAATTTCGAGTTAGGCGCTCTTTCAAAAGAATCGTTTTCCCGGCAAAAATTGGAAAAATTCAACGGGGGTCGATTAAATTTCGCCATTTCGCCAGAAATCAGGGTTATTTTAAATCTCATATCTTCTAAACTAATTCGTTTTTAGTTCTGTTGCCTCCGTTTCCAGATTGTCAGCTTTCAAACGCTCGCACGTCAATCGGACGAAAGCGGCTTCAGACCCCTTTGGTTTCGGTATTTTTTTTCAACATTTTTACAACACTGTCGTCTTTGACTGGCTGTATCTCTAAACTATTCGCTTACGACGCTGACATTTTAACTGCAGACGGGAGTATTTTTTTTCTTTTTGATGACTGGTACTTTGAGCACCAGGACATAAATAAACAGGACAATATAGACTCTTTTTGGTCAAAAGGGCGTATTTTCGAACATTTGGCTTTCCCAAAAACAAAGACTTGGATCGAAAAATATCATTCCCTTAATTTCCCTTAAAAATTTCAGTTAGGACGCTACTTTTAGAAAATCGATTTCGGCCAAATTTTAAAAATTCAACGGGGGGGTCGATTAAATTTCGCCATTTCAGAAATCAGGGTTATCTTTAAATCCTTTCCAAAAACAAATTTCCCAATTTTTTGCAGTTCGTTGCCTCCTTTGGGTTTTGTAGTTTCAAGCAGCCCCCACGTCAATCGGACGGAAATGCGGTTTAACGCCTTGTTTTTCGGTATTTTTTTTTCAACTTTTTTACAACACTTTCTTTGACTGGCTGTATCTCTAAACTATTCGCTCTACGCCTGACATTTAACTCAGAGGGGGAGTACTGTTTCTTTGTTTGTTTTGATGACTGGTACTTTGAGCCGGGACAAAAAAACAGCGACAATATAGACTCATTTGGCTAAAATCGTATTTTCGAACTTTTTGGAAATTTGCCGAAAAAAAAGACTTGGATCGAAAAATGTATTCCATTAATTCTTATAAAATTTCCAGTTAGGACGCTCTTTTCAAAAAATCGTTTTCCCGGGCCCAAATTGGTTCAACGGGAGGTCGATTTTTCGCCATTTCGGCCAGAAATCAGGTTATTTTTAAATGCTCTATCTTCTAAACAAATTTCCCGAATTTTGCAGTTCATTACCCGGTTTCCGGTTGTCAGCTTTCGATCCCGCTCGCACGTCAATCGGGACAAAAATGCGGCTTCCAGACGCCTTTGTGTTTCGGTATATTTTTTCAACATTTTTACAACACTGTCGTCTTTGACTGGCTGTATCTCCTAAACTATTCGCTTTACGACGCTGACATTTTAACTGCAGACTGGGAGTACTGTTGTCTTTGTTCTGTTTTTGATGACTGGTACTTTGAGCACGCAGGACATAAATAACGGCGACAATATAGACTGCATTTTGGTCTAAAATGCGTATTTTCGAACATTTTGGCAAATTTGCCGAAAACGAAGACTTGGATCGAAAAATGATCATTACCATTGAATTCTTATAAAATTTCCAGTTAGACGCTACTTTTCAGAAGAATGTTTCGGCCGAAATTGAAAAATTCAACAGGGGGAGGTCGATTAAATTTCGCCATTTCGGCCAGAAATCAGGGTTATCTTTAAATGCTCATATCTTCTAAACTAATTCGAATTTTGCAGTTCTGATTGCACTGCCGGTTTCCCATGATTGTCAGCTTTCGATGCAGCTCGTTACGTCAATCGGACGGAAATGCGGCTTCAGACGCCTTTGTGTTCGTATATTTTTCAACATTTTAAACACTGTCGTCTTTGACTGGCGTATCTCTAAACTATCGCTTTACGACGTGACATTTTAACTGCAGACTGGGAGTACTGTTGTCTTTGTTCTGTTTTGATGACTGGTACTTTGAGCAGCAGGACATAAATAAACGGCGACAATATAGACTGCATTTTGGTCTAAAATGGCGTATTTTTCGAACATTTTGGCAAATTTGCCGAAAACGAAGACTTGGATCGAAAAATGATCATTACCATTGAATTCCTTATAAAATTTCGAGTTAGGACGCTACTTTTCAGAAGAATCGATTTCCGGCCGAAATTGGAAAAATTCAACAGGGGGGGGCGATTAAATTTCGCCATTTCTGATTGCACTGCCGGTTTCCGCAGATTGTCAGCTTTCAGATGCATGCTCGCTCACGTCAATCGGACGGGAAATGCGGCTTCCAGACGCCTTTGTGTTTCGGTATATTTTTTCAACATTTTTACAACACTGTCGTCTTTGACTGGCTGTATCTCCTAAACTATTCGCTCTACGACGCTGACATTTTAACTGCAGACTGGGAGTACTGTATCTTTATTCTGTTTTTGATGACTGGTACTTTGAGCACGCAGGACATAAATAAACGGCGACAATATAGACTGCATTTTGGTCTAAAATGGCGTATTTTTCGAACATTTTAGCAAATTTGCCGAAAACGAAGACTTGGATCGAAAATGATCATTACCATTGAATTCCTTATAAAATTTCCAGTTAGGACGCTACTTTTAAGAACAATCGATTTCCGGCCGAAATTGAAAAATTCAACAGGGGTCGATTAAATTTCGCCATTTCGGCCAGAAATCAGGATTATCTTTAAATGCTCATATCTTCTAAACTAATTCGAATTTTGCAGTTCTGATTGCATCCGGTTTCCGCAGATTGTCAGCTTTCAGAAGCATGCTCGACACGTCAATCGGACGGGAAATGCGGCTTCCAGACGCCTTTGTGTTTCGGTATATTTTTCAACATTTTTACAACACTGTCGTCTTTGACTGGCTGTATCTCCTAAACTATTCGCTCTACGACGTTTGACATTTTAACTGCAGACTGGGAGTACTGTTGTCTTTGTTCTGTTTTTGATGACTGGTACTTTGAGCACGCAGGACATAAATAAACGGCGACAATATAGACTGCATTTTGGTCTAAAATGGCGTATTTTTCGAACATTTTGGCAAATTTGCCGAAAACGAAGACTTGGATCGAAAAATGATCATTACCATTGAATTCCTTATAAAATTTCCAGTTAGGACGCTACTTTCAGAAGAATCGATTTCAGCCGAAGTGGAAAAATTCAACAGGGGTCGATTAAATTTCGCCATTTCGGCCAGAAATCAGGTTATCTTTAAATGCTCATATCTTCTAAACTAATTCAGATTTTGCAGTTCTGATTGCACTGCCGGTTTCCACAGTTGTCAGCTTTCAGAGCACGCTCGCTACGTCAATCGACGGAAATGCGGCTTCAGACGCCTTTGTGTTTCGGTATATTTTTCAACATTTTACAACACTGTCGTCTTTGACTGGCTGTTATCTCCTAAACTATTCGCTCTACGACGCTGACATTTTAACTGCAGACTGGGAGTACTGTTGTCTTTGTTCTGTTTTGATGACTGGTACTTTGAGCACGCAGGACATAAATAAACGGCGACAATATAGACTGCATTTTGGTCTAAAATGGCGTATTTTTCGAACATTTTGGCAAATTTGCCGAAAACGAAGACTTGGATCGAAAAATGATCATTACCATTGAATTCATATAAATTTCCAGTTAGGACGCTACTTTTCAAGAACAATCGATTTCCGGCCGAATGAAAAATTCAACAGGGGGTCGATTAAATTTCGCCATTTCGGCCAGAAATCAGAGTTATCTTTAAATGTCATATCTTCTAAACTAATTCGAATTTGCAGTTCTGATTGCACTGCCGGTTTCCGCAGATTGTCAGCTTTCAGAAGCATGCTCGCTCACGTCAATCGGACGGGAAATGCGGCTTCCAGACGCCTTTGTGTTTCGGTATATTTTTTCAACATTTTTACAACACTGTCGTCTTTGACTGGCTGTATCTCCTAAACTATTCGCTCTACGACGCTGACATTTTAACTGCAGACTGGGTACTGTTGTCTTTGTTCTGTTTTTGATGACTGGTACTTTGAGCACGCAGGACATAAATAAACGGCGACAATATAGACTGCATTTTGGTCTAAAATGGCGTATTTTCGAACATTTTGGCAAATTTGCCGAAAACGAAGACTTGGATCGAAAAATGATCATTACCATTGAATTCCTTAAAATTTCGAGTTAGGACGCTACTTTTCAGAAGAATCGATTTCCGGCCGAAATTGGAAAAATTCAACAGGAGTCGATTAAATTTCGCCATTTCGGCCAGAAATCAGGGTTATCTTTAAATGCTCATATCTTCTAAACTAATTCGAATTTTGCAGTTCTGATTGCACGCCGTTTTCCTAGATTGTCAGCTTTCAGAAGCAGCTCGCTACGTCAATCGGACGGAAATGCGAGCTTCAAGACAGCCTTTGTTTTCGGTATATTTTTCAACATTTTTACAACACTGTCGTCTTTGACTGGCTTATATCTCTAAACTATTCGCTCTACGACGCTGACATTTTAACTGCAGACGGGAGTACTGTTCTTTGTTTGTTTTTGATATTTGGTACTTTGAGCTCGCAGGACATAAATAAACAGCGACAATATGACTGCATTTTGGTCAAAATGGCGTATTTTCGAACATTTTGGCAAATTTGCCGAAAACGAAGACTTGGATCGAAAAATGATCATTACCATTGAATTCCTTATAAAATTTCCAGTTAGGACGCTACTTTTAAGAACAATCGATTTCCGGCCGAAATTGGAAAAATTCAACAGGGGGGGGTCGATTAAATTTCGCCATTTCGGCCAGAAATCAGGGTTATCTTTAAATGCTCATATCTTCTAAACTATTCAAATTTTGCAGTTCTGATTGCACTGCCGGTTTCCGCAATTGTCAGCTTTCTGATGCAGCTCGCTACGTCAATCGGACGGGAAATGCGGCTTCCAGACGCCTTTGTGTTTCGGTATATTTTTTCAACATTTTTACAACACTGTCGTCTTTGACTGGCTTATCTCCTAAACTATTCGCTCTACGACGCTGACGTTTTAACTGCAGACGGGGAGTACTGTTGTCTTTGTACTGTTTTTGATGACTGGTACTTTGAGCGCGCAGGACATAAATAAACGGCGACAATATAGACTGCATTTTGGTCTAAAATGGCGTATTTTTCGAACATTTTGGCAAATTTGCCGAAAACGAAGACTTGGATCGAAAAATGATCATTACCATTGAATTCCTTATAAAATTTGAGTTAGGACGCTACTTTTCAGAAGAATCGATTTCCGGCCGAAATTGGAAAAATTCAACAGGGGGGGGTCGATTAAATTTCGCCATTTCGGCCAGAAATCAGGGTTATCTTTAAATGCTCATATCTTCTAAACTAATTCGAATTTTGCAGTTCTGATTGCACTGCCGGTTTCCGCAGATTGTCAGCTTTCAGAAGCACGCTCGCTCACGTCAATCGGACGGGAAATGCGGCTTCCAGACGCCTTTGTGTTTCGGTATATTTTTTCAACATTTTTACTAAATAAATGACTGCATTTTGTCAAAATGGCGTATTTCAACATTGATGCCGAAACAGACTGATCAAATGACTTACCATTGAATTCTATAAAATTTCAGTTAGACGTCTTAAAGAATCGATTTGCCGAAATTGGAAATTCAACAGGGTGATTAAATTTCGCCATTGGCCGAAATCGGTTATTAAATGCTCATCTTCTAAACTAATTCGAATTTGCAGTTCGTTATGCCGTTTCGGATTTCAGTTTCGGCCGTCACGTCAATCGACGAAATGCGCTTCACGCCTGTGTTTCGATATTTTCAACATTTTACAACACTGTCGTTTGTTATCTCTAAACTTCGCCTACGCTGACATTTAACTGCAGACGGAGTACTGTTGTCTTGTTGTTTGACTGGTACTTTGAGCCGCAGGACAAAAAAGACAATATAGACTGCATTTGTCAATGGCGATTTTCGCTTTATTGCGAAACGAGCTTGATCGAAATGATTACATTAATTCTATAATTAGTTAGATACTTTAAACATTTCCAAATTGAAATTACGGGGCGATTAATTTCCCCGGCGAAATCAGTATCTTAAATGCTACTTCTAAACTAATTCAATTTGCAGTCGATTGACCGGTTTCCGAATTGTCAGCTGAGCAGCTCCGTCAACGACGGAATGCGCTTCAGACGCCTTGTGTTTCGGTATTTTTCAACATTTCATCGTTTTGACTGGCTGTATCTCAAACATTCGCCTACGACGCTGACATTTTAACTGCAGACGAGTACTGTTGTTTTGTTGTTTGATGACTGGTATTTGGCGCAGGACATAAAACGGCGACAATATGACTGCATTTTTAAAGGCGATTGAACTTTAAATTGCGAAACGAAGACTTGTCGAAATGATCATTACCATTAATTCTTATAAATTTCAGTTAGACGTATAGAAATCGATTTCGGCGAAATAAAATCAACAGGTCGATTAAATTTCGCCATTCAAAATCAGTATCTTAAAGCTATCTTCTAACTAATTCAATTTTGCAGTTCTGATTGCTGCGGTTTCCAGATTGTCGCTTTCGAGCAGCTCGCTTACGTCAATCGGACGGAAATGCGGCTTCAACGCCTTTGTGTTTCGTATTTTTCACATTTTTACAACATCGTCTTGACTGGCTGTTCTCAAACTATTCGCTACCTGACATTTTAACTGCAGACGGGAGTACTGTTGTCTTTGTTCTGTTTTGATGACTGGTACTTTGAGCACGCAGGACAAAATAAACGGCACAATATAGACTGCATTTGTCTAATGGTATTTCGAACATTGGCAAATTGCGAAACGAAGCTTGGATCGAAATGATCATACCATTAATTCTATAAAATTTCCAGTTAGACGCTACTGAAGAATCATTCGGCCAAATTGGAAATTCAACAGGGGTCGATTAATTCGCCATTTCGGCCAGAAATCAGGTTATCTTAAATGCTCATATCTTCTAAACTAATTCGAATTTGCAGTTCTGATTGCACTGCCGGTTTCGCAGATTGTCAGCTTTCGAAGCAGCTCGTACGTCAATCGACGGAAATGCGGCTTCCGACGCCTTTGTGTTTCGTATATTTTTCAACATTTTACAACACTGTCGTCTTTGACTGGCTGTATCTCTAAACTATTCGCTCTACGACGCTGACATTTTAACTGCGACGGGAGTACTGTTGTCTTTGTTTTGTTTTTGATACGGGAACTTTGAGCACGCAGGACATAAATAAACGGCGACAATATAGACTGCTTTTTGGTCAAAATGGCGTATTTTTCGAACATTTTGGCAAATTTGCCGAAAACAAGCTTGGATCGAAAAATGATCATTACCATAAATTTCCCTTATAAATTTCAGTTAGGACGCTACTTTAAGAGAATCGATTTCCGGCCGAAATTGGAAAAATTCAACAGGGGGGGGTCGATTAAATTTCGCCATTTCGGCCAGAAATCAGGGTTATCTTTAAATGCTCATATCTTAAACTAATTCAATTTTGCAGTTCTGATTGCACTGCCGGTTTCCAAGATTGTCAGCTTCAAAGCAGCTCGCTCGTCAATCGGACGGAATGCGGTTCCAGACGCCTTTGTGTTTCGGTATATTTTTCAACATTTTTACAACACTGTCGTCTTTGACTGGCTGTATTTAAACTATTCGCTTTACGGCTGACATTTTAACTGCAGACGGGAGTACTGTTGTCTTTGTTTGTTTTGATGACTGGTACTTTGAGCACGCAGGACATAAATAAACGGGCGACAATATGGCCTGCGTTTTGGCTTAAAATGGCGTATTTTTCGAACATTTTGGAAATTTCCCGAAAACGAAGACTTGGATCGAAAAATGATCATTACCATTGAATTCCTTAAAAAATTTCGAGTTAGGACGCTACTTTCAGAAGAATCGATTTCCGGCCGAATTTGGAAAAATTCAACAGGGGTCGATTAAATTTCGCCATTTCGGCCAGAAATCAGGGTTATCTTTAAATGCTCATATCTTCTAAACTAATTCGAATTTTGCAGTTCTGATTGCACTGCCGGTTTCAGCAGATTGTCAGCTTTCAAGCATGCTCGCTCACGTCAATCGGACGGGAAATGCGGCTTCAGACGCCTTGTGTTTCGGTATATTTTTCAACATTTTTACAACACTGTCGTCTTTGACTGGCTTTATCTCTAAACTATTCGCTCTACGACGCTGACATTTTAACTGCAGACGGGAGTACTGTTGTCTTTGTTTGTTTTGATGACTGGTACTTTTGACGCAGGACATAAATAAACGGCGACAATATAGACTGCATTTTGGTCTAAAATGGCGTATTTTCGAACATTTTGCAAATTTGCCGAAAACGAAGACTTGGATCAAAAATGATCATTACCATTGAATTCCTTATAAAATTTCAGTTAGGACGCTACTTTAAGAACAATCGATTTCCCGGCCGAACTTGGAAAAATTCAACAGGGGGTCGATTAAATTTCGCCATTTCGGCCAGAAATCAGGGTTATCTTTAAATGCTCATATCTTCTAAACTAATTCGAATTTTGCAGTTCTGATTCCTGCCGGTTTCCGCAGATTGTCAGCTTTCAGAAGCACGCTCGCTCACGTCAATCAGACGGAAATGCGGCTTCAACGCCTTTGTGTTTCGGTATATTTTCAACATTTTACAACACTGTCGCTTTGACTGGCTTTATCTCCTAAACTATTCGCTCTACGACGCTGACATTTTAACTGCAGACGGGGAGAACTGTTGTCTTTGTTTTGTTTTGATGACTGGTACTTTGAGCACGCAGGACATAAATAAACGGCGACAATATAGACTGCATTTTGGTCTCAAATGGCGTATTTTTCGAACATTTTGGCAAATTTGCCGAAAACGAAGACTTGGATCGAAAAATGATCATTACCATTGAATTCCTTATAAAATTTCGAGTTAGGACGCTACTTTTAGAACAATCGATTTCCGGCCGAAATTGAGAAATTCAACAGAAGTCGATTAAATTTCGCCATTTCGGCCAGAAATCAGGTTATCTTTAAATGCTCATATCTTCTAAACTAATTCCGAATTTTGCAGTTCTGATTCATGCCGGTTTACGCAGATTGTCAGCTTTCTAGAAGCACGCTCGCTCACGTCAATCGGACGGAAATGAGCTTCAGACGCCTTTGTGTTTCGGTATATTTTTCAACATTTTACAACACTGTCGCCTTTGACTGGCTTATCCTAAACTATTCGCTCTACGACGCTGACATTTTAACTGCAGACGGGAGTACTGTTGTCTTTGTTTGTTTTAATATAGTACTTTGAGCACGCAGGACATAAATAAACGGCGACAATATAGAGCCATTTTGGTCTAAAATGGCGTATTTTTCGAACATTTTGGCAAATTTGCGAAAACGAAGACTTGGATCAGAAAATGATCATTACCATTGAATTCTTATAAAATTTCGAGTTAGGACGCTACTTTTCAGAAGAATCGATTTCCGGCCGAATTGGAAAAATTCAACAGGGGTCGATTAAATTTCGCCATTTCGGCCGAAATCAGGGTTATCTTTAAATGCTCATATCTTCTAAACTAATTCGAATTTTGCAGTTCTGATTGCACTGCGGTTTCCGCAGATTGTCAGCTTTCTGATGCAGCTCGTTACGTCAATCGGACAGGAAATGCGGCTTCAGACGCTTTGTGTTTCGGTATATTTTTCAACATTTTACAACACTGTCGTCTTTGACTGGCTGTATCTCTAAACTATTCGCTCTACGACGCTGACATTTTAACTGCAGACTGGGAGTACTGTCTTTTTTTTTGAGCTGGTACTTGGCACGCAGGACATAAATAAACGCAAAAGACCATTTGGTCTAAATGGCGTATTTTCGAACATTTTAATTTCCGAAACAAGCTTGATCGAATTCACATAATTCCCAAATCCAGTTAGGGCTACTTAAGAATCGTTCCGTGAAAATCACAGGGGTCGATTAAATTCGCCTTCGAGAAATCAGGTTATCTTTAAATGCTCATCTTCAACTAATCAATTTGGGTTCTGATGCCGGTTTCCGATTTCAGCTTAGAGCAGCCGCCGTCAATCGGACGGAAGGCTTCAACGCTTTGTGTTTCGGTATATTTTTAATTTCCTGTCTTTTGACTGGCTGTTCCAAACTATTCGCTCTCGACGCTGACTTTTAACTGCGACGGATATTTTCTTTTTTGGATCTGGTCTTTACCGGACATAAATAACGCGACAATAGATCTTTTGTCTAAAATGGCGTATTTTCGAACATTTAAATTTGCGAAAACGAAGCTTGACGAAAATGATCATTAATTGATTTAAATTTCAGTTAGGACTGAAAAAAGTTCCGGCCGAATTGAAAAATTCAACGGGTCGATTAATTCCCATTTCTGAAATCAGGTTATCTTTCTCATATTCCTAATTCATTTGGTTCTGATTATGCGGTTCGCAGATTCCTTTGAAAGCTCGCTACGTCAATCGACGGAAATGCGGCTTCAACCTTTGTGTTTGGTATATTTTTCCATTTTCAACTGTCGCTTTATGGCTTATCTCTAAACTATTCGCTTACGACCTGACATTTTAACCAGACGGGAACTGTTGTCTTGTTTGTTTTTATGACTGTTTGACGGACAAAAAAACGCGACAATAACTCTTGGTTAAATGGTTTTTTCAACATTTGCTTCGAAAACGAAGACTTGATCGAAAAATGTCATTACTGAATTCTATAAAATTTCAGTTAGACGCTACTTTTAGAAAATCGATTTCGGCCGTGAAAATTAAAGGCGATTAAATTCGCCATTCGCGAAATCAGGTTATCTTTAAATGCTCATATCTTCTAAAAATTCGATTTGCGTTCTGATTCATGCCGGTTTCGCAGATTGTCAGCTTCAAGCGCCGTACGTCAATCGACGGAAATGGGCTTCAACGTTTTGTTTCGTATATTTTCAACATTTTACACACTGCGCTTTGACTGGCTTATCTCTAAACTATTCCCCTTACGACGCTGACATTTAACTGCAGATGGAGATGTTTCTTGTTTTTTTTATACTGGTACTTTGAGCACTGGCAAATAAACGGCGACAATAGACTGCATTTTGGTCAAATGGTATTTTCACATTTTAATTTGAAAACGAAGCTTGGATCGAAATGATCCCTGATTTAAATTAGTTAGGACGCCTTTAGAAAATCGATTCCCCAGAAATTGAAAATCAAAAAGGGTCGATTAAATTCGCCATTCCCAGAAATCGATATCTTTAAATGCTCATATCTTCAAACTAATCGATTTTGTTCTATTGCTGCCGGTTCAATTCACTTTCAGCAGCCGCCGCAATCGGACGGAAATGCGGCTGACCTTGTTTGTATTTTTCACATTTTCAACACTGTCGTCTTTGACTGGCTTATCTCAAACTATTCGTTTACGACGCTGACATTTTAACTGCAGACGGGTACTTTTTTGTTTGTTTTGATCTGGTACTTTGGCGCAGGACATAAATAAAGCACAATATAGACTGATTTTCAAATGCGTTTTTCGAACATTTGGGAAATTTCCCGAAACGAACTTGGATCGAAAATGTTTACCATGAATTCCTAAAAATTTAGTTAGCCTTTTAGAAAATGATTTCCGAATTGAAAAATTCAAGGGTCGATTAAATTTCGCCATTTCGGAAATCAGGTTATCTTTAAATGCCATATCTTCTAACTAATTCGAATTTTGCAGTTCTGATTGCACGGTTCGCAGATTGTCGCTTTCAACAGCTCGCACGTCAATCGACGAAATGCGCTTCAACGCTTGTGTTTCGTATATTTTTTAATTTTAACTGTCGCTTTGCTGGCTTATCCCCAAACTATTCGCTCTACGGCTGACATTTTAACTGCAGACGGGAATATTGTCTTGTTTGTTTGATGCTGGTACTTTGGCCAGGACAAATAACGCGACAATATAGACTCATTTTAAAATGGCGTATTTTCAACATTTGCAATTGCGAAACAACTTGACAAATGATCATTACCATGAATTTATAAATTTCATTAGACGCTATTTTAGAAAATGATTTCCGCCAAGAAAATTCACAGGGCGAATTCGCCATTCGCCAGAACGGTTATTTTAAGTATATCTTCAAACTAATCGAATTTTGGTTCTGATTCATGCGGTTCGTTGTCAGCTTTCAGCACGCTCGCTACGTCAATCGACGGAAATGCGGCTTCAGACGCCTTTGTGTTTCGGATATTTTTCAACATTTTTCACCTGTCGCTTTGTGGCTTTATCTCCTAAACTATTCGCTCTACGACGCTGACATTTTAACTGCAGACGGGAGTACTGTTGTCTTGTTTGTTTTTGATGACTGGTACTTTGAGCACGAGGACATAAATAAACGGCGACAATATAGACTGCATTTTGGTCTAAAATGGCGTATTTTTCGAACATTTTGGCAAATTTGCCGAAAACGAAGACTTGGATCGAAAAATGATCATTACCATTGAATTCCTTATAAAATTTCGAGTTAGGACGCTACTCAGAAGAACGATTTCCGGCGAAATTGGAAAATTCAACAGGGGGTCGATTAAATTTCGCCATTTCGGCCAGAAATCAGGTTATCTTTAAATGCTCATATCTTCTAAACTAATTCGAATTTTGCAGTTCTGATTGCACTGCCGGTTTCCGCAATTGTCAGCTTTCGAGCAGCTCGTACGTCAATCGGACGGGAAATGGCTAGGAGCCTTTGTGTTTCGGTATATTTTTCAACATTTTACAACACTGTCGTCTTTGATGGCTTATCTCCTAAACTATTCGCTCTACGACGCTGACATTTTAACTGCAGACGGGGAGTACTTTTCTTTGTTTGTTTTTGATACTGTACTTTGAGCACGCAGGACATAAATAAACGGCGACAATATGACTGCATTTTGGTCTAAAATGGCGTATTTTCGAAATTTTGGCAATTGCGAAAACGAAGCTGGATCGAAAAATGATCATTACATTGAATTCTTATAAAATTTCAGTTAGCGCTACTTTAGAAAATCGATTTCGGCCAAATTGGAAAAATTCAACAGGGGTCGATTAAATTTCGCATTTCGCAGAAATCAGGGTTATCTTTAAATGCCATATCTTCTAAACTAATTCGAATTTTGAGTTCATTGACTCCGGTTTCGCAGATTGTCAGCTTTCAGAGCAGCCGCCACGTCAATCGACGGGAAATGCGGCTTCCAACGCCTTTTGTTTCGGATATTTTTTCAACATTTTTAAACACTGTCGCTTTGACTGGCTTATCTCCTAAACTATTCGCTCTACGACGCTGACATTTTAATGCAGACGGGAGATGTTGTCTTTGTTTTTTGATGACTGGTACTTGAGCCGCAGGACATAAATAAACGGCGACAATATAGACTGCATTTTGGTCTAAAATGGCGTATTTTTCGAACATTTTGCAAATTTGCGAAAAGAAGACTTGATCGAAAAATGATCATTACCATGAATTTTATAAATTTCAGTTAGACGCTACTTAGAAAATGATTTCCGGCCGAAATTGAAAAATTCAACAGGGGTCGATTAAATTTCGCCATTTCGCCAGAAATCAGGTTATCTTTAAAGCTCATATCTTCTAAACTAATTCGAATTTGCAGTTCTGATTCATGCGGTTTCGCAGATTGTCAGCTTTCGAGCACGCTCGCTACGTCAATCGACGGGAAATGCGGCTTCAACGCCTTGTGTTTCGGTATATTTTTTCAACATATTTACAACACGTCGCTTGACTGGCTTTATCTCCTAAACTATTCGCTTACGACGCTGAATTTTAACTGCAGATCGGAGTACTTTGTCCTTGTTTGTTTTATGACTGGTACTTTGAGCACGCAGGACATAAATAAACGGCGACAATATAGACTGATTTGGTCTAAATGGCGTATTTTCGAACATTTTGGCAAATTTGCCGAAACGAAGACTTGAATCGAAAAATGATCATTACCATTGAATTCCTTATAAAATTTCAGTTAGGACGCTACTTCGAAGAATCGATTTCGGCCGAAATTGGAAATTCAACAGGGGGTCGATTAAATTTCGCCATTTCGGCCAGAAATCAGGTTATCTTTAAATGCTCATATCTTCTAAACTAATTCGATTTTGCAGTTCTGATTGCACTGCGGTTTCGCAGATTGTCGCTTTCTAGATGCAGCCTTGATCACGTCAATCGGACGGGAAATGCGCTTCAGACGCTTTGTGTTTCGGTATATTTTTCAACATTTTTCAACACTGTCGTCTTTGACTGGCTGTATCTCCTAAACTATTCGCTTACGACGCTGACATTTTAACTGCAGACTGGGAGTACTGTTGTCTTTGTTCTGTTTTGATATGGTACTTTGAGCACGCAGGACAAAATAAAGGGCGAAAATAGACTCTTTTTGGTCAAAAATGGCGTATTTTTCAACATTTTGAAATTTCCCGAAAACGAAGACTTGGATCAAAAAATGATCATTACCATAATTCTAAAAAATTTCAGTTAGGACGCTACTTTTAAAAAGAATCGTTTTCCCGGGCCCAAAGGGGAAAAAAATTCAACGGAAGTCGTTTAAAATTTCCCTTTCGGCCAAAATCGGGGTTATCTTTTCTCATATTTTTAAAAACAAATTTCCCGATTTGCGGTTCATTGCACTGCTTTTCCGCAGTTGTCGCGTTAAAACATGCTCGCTCCGTCAATCGGGGGGAAATGCGGCTTCAGACCCCTTTTGTTTTTCGGAAATTTTTTTCCAACATTTTCAACCTGTCGTCTTTGATGGCTGTATCTCAAAACTATTCGCTCTACGCCTGACATTTTAACTCGACGAATCTGTTGTCTTTTTTTTTTTTTGATAATTCTTTGACACCAGGACAAAAAAAAACCGACAATATAAACTGCTTTTTGGTCTAAATGGCGTATTTTCGAACATTTTGGAAAATTTGCAAAACGAAGACTTGGATCAAAAAATGATCATTCCCAATGAATTCATATAAAATTTCTAGTTAGGCCCTACTTTTCAGAAGAATCGATTTCCGGCCGAAGGGAAAAAAAATTCAACAGGGTCGATTAAATTTCGCCATTTCGGCCAGAAATCAGGGTTATCTTTTCTCATATCTTCTAAACTAATTCAGATTTTGCAGTTCTGATTATGCCGGTTTCCAGATTGTCAGCTTTCAGAAGCACGCTCGCCCCGTCAATCAGACGGAAATGCGCTTCAAACCCCCTTTGTTTCGGTATATTTTTCAACATTTTTACAACACTGTCGCCTTTGACTGGCTTTATCTCTAAACTATTCGCTCTACGCCTTGTTTTAACTGCAGCCCAGGGAGTACTGTTTCTTTGTTTTTGTTTTGATGACTGTCTTTGAGCTCGCAGGACAAATAAACGGCGACAATATAGACTGCATTTGGTCTAAAATGGCGTATTTTCGAACATTTTGGCAAATTTGCCGAAACGAAACTTGGATCGAAAAATGATCATTACCACTAATTCCTTATAAAATTTCCAGTTAGGCCCACTTTTTTAAGAACAATCGATTTCGGGCCCGAAATTGCAAAAATTCAACAGGGTCGATTAAATTTCGCCATTTCGGCCAGAAATCAGGGTTATCTTTAAATGTATATCTTCTAAACTAATTCGAATTTTGCAGTTCTGATTCATTGCCGGTTTCGCAGATTGTCAGCTTTCAGAAGCACGCTCCACGTCAATCAGACGGGAAATGCAGCTTCAAACGCCTTTATTGTTTCGGTATATTTTTCAACATTTTACAACACTGTCGCCTTTGACGGCTATCTCTAAACTATTCGCTCCACGACGCTGACTTTTAACTGCAGACAGGAGTGCGTTTCTTTGTTTTTTTTTTAATGACTTTACTTTGAGCACGCAGGACATAAAAAAACGGGACAATATAGACTGCATTTTGGTCTAAAATGGCGTATTTTTCGACATTTTTGGAAATTTGCCGAAAACGAACTTGGATCGAAAATGATCATTACCATTAAATTCCTTATAAAATTTCGAGTTAGGACGCTCTTTTCAAAAGGGAATCGATTTCCGCCGAAATTGGAAAATTCAACAGGGGTCGATTAAATTTCGCCATTTCGGCCAGAAATCAGGGTTATCTTTAAATGCTCATATCTTCTAAACTAATTCGCATTTTGCAGTTCTGATTGCACTGCCGGTTTCCGCAGATTGTCAGCTTTCTAATGCACGCTCGCTAGGCAGACGCTTTGTGTTTCGGTATATTTTTTCAACTTTTTACAACACTGTCGTCTTTGACTGGCTGTATCTCCTAAACTATTCGCTTTACGACGCTGACATTTTAACTGCAGACTGGGAGTACTGTTGTCTTTGTTCTGTTTTTGATGACTGGTACTTTGGGGCACGCAGGACGAAATAAACGGCGACAATATAGCTGCATTTTGGTCTAAATGGCGTATTTTTCGAACATTTTGGCAAATTTGCCGAAAACGAAGACTTGGATCGAAAAATGATCATTACCACTGAATTCCTTATAAAATTTCCAGTTAGGACGCTACTTTTCAGAAGAATCGATTTCCGGCCGAAATTGGAAAAATTCAACAGGGGGGGGTCGATTAAATTTCGCCATTTCGGCCAGAAATCAGGGTTATCTTTAAATGCTCATATCTTCTAAACTAATTCGAATTTTGCAGTTCTGATTCACTGCCGGTTTCCGAGATTGTCAGCGTTCAGAAGCATGCTCGCTCACGTCAATCGGACGGGAAATGCGGCTTCCAGACGCCTTTGTGTTTCGGTATATTTTTTCAACATTTTTACAACACTGTCGTCTTTGACTGGCTTTTATCTCTAAACTATTCGCTCTACGGCCTGACATTTTAACTGCAGACAGGAGTACTGTTGTCTTTTTGTTTTTAAATGACTGGTACTTTGAGCACGCAGGACATAAATAAACGGCGACAATATAAACTGCATTTTGGTCTAAAATGGCGTATTTTTCGAACATTTGGCAAATTTGCCGAAAACGAAGACTTGGATCGAAAATGATATTACATTGAATTCCTTATAAAATTTCTAGTTAGGACGCTACTTTTCAGAAGAATCGATTTCCGGCCGAAATGGAAAATTCAACAGGGGTCGATTAAATTTCGCCATTTCGGCCAGAAATCGGTTATCTTTAAATGCTCATATCTTCTAAACTAATTCGAATTTTGCAGTTCTGATTGCACTGCCGGTTTCCGCAGATTGTCAGCTTTCTGATGCACGCTCGCACGTCAATCGGACGGGAAATGCGGCTTCCAACGCCTTTGTGTTTCGGTATATTTTTCAACATTTTTACAACACTGTCGTCTTTGACTGGCTGTATCTCCTAAACTATTCGCTCTACGACGCTGACATTTTAACTGCAGACTGGGAGTACTGTTGTCTTTGTTCTGTTTTTGATCACTGGTACTTTGAGCACGCAGGACATAAATAAACGGCGACAATATAGACTGCATTTTGGTCTAAAATGGCGTATTTTCGAACATTTTGCCAAATTTGCGAAAACGAAGGCTTGGATCGAAAATGATCATTACCATTGAATTCCTTATAAAATTTCCAGTTAGGACGCTACGTTTAAGAACAATCGATTTCCGCGAAATTGGAAAATTCAACAGGGGGTCGATTAAATTTCGCCATTTCGGCCAGAAATCAGGGTTATCTTTAAATGCTCATATCTTCTAAACTAATTCGAATTTTGCAGTTCTGATTCCATTGCCGGTTTACGCAGATTGTCAGCTTTCAGAAGCACGCTCGCTCACGTCAATCAGACGGGAAATGCGGCTTCCAAACGCCTTTGTGTTTCGGTATATTTTTTCAACATTTTTACAACACTGTCGCCTTTGACTGGCTTTATCTCCTAAACTATTCGCTCTACGACGCTGACATTTTAACTGCAGACGGGGAGTACTGTTGTCTTTGTTTTGTTTTTGATGACTGGTACTTTGAGCACGCAGGACATAAATAAACTGAGCGACAATATAGACTGCATTTTGGTCTAAAATGGCGTATTTTCGAACATTTTGGCAAATTTGCCGAAAACGAAGACTTGGATCGAAAAATGATCATTACCATTAATTCCTTATAAAATTTCGATTAGGACGCTACTTTTCAGAAGAATCGATTTCGGCCGAAATTGGAAAAATTCAACGGGGGGTCGATTAAATTTCGCCATTTCGGCCAGAAATCAGGGTTATCTTTAAATGCTCATATCTTCTAAACTAATTCGCATTTTGCAGTTCTGATTGCACTGCCGGTTTCCGCAGATTGTCAGCTTTCTGATGCACGCTCGCTTACGTCAATCGGACGGGAAATGCGGCTTCCAGACGCTTTTGTGTTTCGGTATATTTTTCAACATTTTACAACACTGTCGTCTTTGACTGGCTGTATCTCCTAAACTATTCGCTTTACGACGCTGACATTTTAACTGCAGACTGGGAGTACTGTTGTCTTTCTTCTGTTTTTGATGACTGGTACTTTGAGCACGCAGGACATAAATAAACGGCGACAATATAGACTGCATTTTGGTCTAAATGGCGTATTTTTCGAACATTTTGGCAAATTTGCCGAAAACGAAGACTTGGATCGAAAAATGATCATTACCACTGAATTCCTTATAAAATTTCCAGTTAGGACGCTACTTTTAAGAACAATCGATTTCCGGCCAAATTGGAAAAATTCAACGGGGGTCGATTAAATTTCGCCATTTCGGCCAGAAATCAGGGTTATCTTTAAATGCTCATATCTTCTAAACTAATTCGAATTTTGCAGTTCTGATTCCATTGCCGGTTTACGCAGATTGTCAGCTTTCAGAAGCACGCTCGCTCACGTCAATCGGACGGAAATGCGCTTCCAGACGCCTTGTGTTTCGGTATATTTTTTCAACATTTTTACAACACTGTCGTCTTTGACTGGCTGTATCTCCTAAACTATTCGCTTTACGACGCTGACATTTTAACTGCAGACTGGGAGTACTGTTGTCTTTGTTCTGTTTTTGATGACTGGTACTTTGAGCACTCAGGACATAAATAAACGGCGACAATATAGACTGCATTTTGGTCTAAAATGGCGTATTTTTCGAACATTTTGGCAAATTTGCCGAAAACGAAGACTTGGATCGAAAATGATCATTACCATTGAATTCATATAAAATTTCCAGTTAGGACGCTACTTTTCAGAAGAATCGATTTCGCCGAAATTGGAAAAAATTCAACAGGGGTCGATTAAATTTCGCCATTTCGGCCAGAAATCAGCATTATCTTTAAATGCTCATATCTTCTAAACTAATTCGAATTTTGCAGTTCTGATTGCACTGCCGGTTTCCGCAGATTGTCAGCTTTCTGATGCACGCTCGCTTACGTCAATCGGACGGGAAATGCGGCTTCCAGACGCCTTTGTGTTTCGGTATATTTTTTCAACATTTTTACAACACTGTCGTCTTTGACTGGCTGTATCTCCTAAACTATTCGCTCTACGACGCTGACATTTTAACTGCAGACTGGGAGTACTGTTGTCTTTGTTCTGTTTTTGATCACTGGTACTTTGAGCACGCAGGACATAAATAAACAGCGACAATATAGACTGCATTTGGTCTAAAATGGCGTATTTTCAACATTTTGGCAAATTTGCCGAAAACGAAGGCTTGGATCGAAAATGATCATTACCATTGAATTCTATAAAATTTCCAGTTAGGACGCTACGTTTAAGAACAATCGATTTCCGGCCGAAATTGGAAAAATTCAACAGGGGTCGATTAAATTTCGCCATTTCGGCCAGAAATCAGGTTATCTTTAAATGCTCATATCTTCTAAACTAATTCGAATTTTGCAGTTCTGATTGCACTGCCGGTTTCCGCAGATTGTCAGCTTTCAGAAGCACGCTCGCTCACGTCAATCAGACGGAAATGCGGCTTCCAAACGCCTTTGTGTTTCGGTATATTTTTCAACATTTTTACAACACTGTCGCCTTTGACTGGCTTTATCTCTAAACTATTCGCTCTACGACGCTGACATTTTAACTGCAGACGAGGGAGTACTGTTGTCTTTGTTTTGTTTTTGATGACTGGTACTTTGAGCTCGCAGGACATAAATAAACGGCGACAATATAGACTGCATTTTGGTCTAAAATGGCGTATTTTTCGAACATTTTGGCAAATTTGCCGAAAACGAAGACTTGGATCGAAAAATGATCATTACCACTGAATTCCTTATAAAATTTCCAGTTAGGACGCTACTTTTAAGAACAATCGATTTCCGGCCGAAATTGCAAAAATTCAACAGGGGTCGATTAAATTTCGCCATTTCGGCCAGAAATCAGGGTTATCTTTAAATGCTCATATCTTCTAAACTAATTCGAATTTTGCAGTTCTGATTGCACTGCCGGTTTACGCAGATTGTCAGCTTTCAGAAGCACGCTCGCTCACGTCAATCAGACGGGAAATGCGCTTCCAAACGCCTTGTGTTTCGGTATATTTTTCAACATTTTACAACACTGCGCCTTTGACTGGCTTTATCTCCTAAACTATTCGCTCTACGACGCTGACATTTTAACTGCAGACAGAAGTACTGTTGTCTTTGTTTTGTTTTTGATGACTGGTACTTTGAGCACGCAGGACATAAATAAACGGCGACAATATAGACTGCATTTTGGTCTAAAATGGCGTATTTTCGAACATTTTGGCAAATTTGCCGAAAACGAAGACTTGGATCGAAAAATGATCATTACCATTGAATTCCTTATAAAATTTCCAGTTAGGACGCTACTTTTAAGAACAATCGATTTCCGGCCGAAATTGGAAAAATTCAACAGGGGGGGGTCGATTAAATTTCGCCATTTCGGCCAGAAATCAGGGTTATCTTTAAATGCTCATATCTTCTAAACTAATTCGAATTTTGCAGTTCTGATTGCACTGCCGGTTTACGCAGATTGTCAGCTTTCAGAAGCACGCTCGCTCACGTCAATCAGACGAAATGCGGCTTCCAAACGCCTTTGTGTTTCGGTATATTTTTTCAACATTTTTACAACACTGTCGCCTTTGACTGGCTTTATCTCCTAAACTATTCGCTCTACGACGCTGACATTTTAACTGCAGACGGGGAGTACTGTTGTCTTTGTTTTGTTTTTGATGACTGGTACTTTGAGCACGCAGGACATAAATAAACGGCGACAATATAGACTGCATTTTGGTCTAAAATGGCGTATTTTTCGAACATTTTGGCAAATTTAATGATCATTACCATTGAATTCCTTATAAAATTTCGAGTTAGGACGCTACTTTTCAGAAGAATCGATTTCCGGCAAAATTGGAAAAATTCAACAGGAGGGGTCGATTAAATTTCGCCATTTCGGCCAGAAATCAGGGTTATCTTTAAATGCTCATATCTTCTAAACTAATTCGAATTTTGCAGTTGTGATTGCACTGCCGGTTTCCGCAGATTGTCAGCTTTCAGAAGCACGCTCGCTCACGTCAATCGGACGGGAAATGCGGCTTCCAGACGCCTTTGTGTTTCGGTATATTTTTCAACATTTTACAACACTGTCGTCTTTGACTGGCTGTATCTCTAAACTATTCGCTCTACGACGCTGACATTTTAACTGCAGACAGGGAGTACTGTTGTCTTTGTTTTGTTTTGATGACTGGTACTTTGGGCAGCAGGACATAAATAAACGGCGACAATATAGACTGCATTTTGGTCTAAAATTGCGTATTTTTCGAACATTTTGGCAAATTTGCGAAAACGAAGACTTGGATCGAAAATGATCATTACCATTGAATTCCTTATAAAATTTCGAGTTAGGACGCTACTTTTCAGAAGAATCGATTTCCGGCCGAAATTGGAAAAATTCAACAGGAGGGTCGATTAAATTTCGCCATTTCGGCCAGAAATCAGGTTATCTTTAAATGCTCATATCTTCTAAACTAATTCGAATTTTGCAGTTCTGATTGCACTGCCGGTTTCCGCAGATTGTCAGCTTTCTGATGCACGCTCGCTTACGTCAATCGGACGGAATGCGGCTTCCAGATGCCTTTGTGTTTCGGTATATTTTTTCAACATTTTTACAACACTGTCGTCTTTGACTGGCTTTATCTCCTAAACTATTCGCTCTACGACGCTGACATTTTAACTGCAGACGGGGAGTACTGTTGTCTTTGTTTTGTTTTTGATGACTGGTACTTTGAGCACGCAGGACATAAATAAACGGCGACAATATAGACTGCATTTTGGTCTAAAATGGCGTATTTTTCGAACATTTTGGCAAATTTGCCGAAAACGAAGACTTGGATCGAAAAATGATCATTACCATTGAATTCCTTATAAAATTATGAGTTAGGTCGCTACTTATCAGAAGAATCGATTTCCGGCCGAAATTGGAAAAATTCAACAGGGGGGGGGTCGATTAAATTTCGCCATTTCGGCCAGAAATCAGGGTTATCTTTAAATGCTCATATCTTCTAAACTAATTCGAATTTTGCAGTTCTGTTTGCACTGCCGGTTTCCGCAGATTGTCAGCTTTCAGAAGCTTGCTCGCTCACGTCAATCGGACGGGAAATGCGGCTTCAAGACGCCTTTGTGTTTCGGTATATTTTTTCAACATTTTTACAACACTGTCGTCTTTGACTGGCTGTATCTCTAAACTATTCGCTCTGGCTGACATTTTAACTGCAGCGGGAGTACTGTTGTCTTTGTTTTGTTTTTGATGACTGGTACTTTGAGCACGCAGGACATAAATAAACGGCGACAATATAGATGCATTTTGGTCTAAAATGGCGTATTTTTCGAACATTTTGGCAAATTTGCCGAAAACGAAGACTTGGATCGAAAAATGATCATTACCATTGAATTCCTTATAAAAATTTCCAGTTAGGACGCTACTTTTCAGAAGAATCGATTTCGGCCGAAATTGGAAAAATTCAACAGGGGTCGATTAAATTTCGCCATTTCGGCCAGAAATCAGGGTTATCTTTAAATGCTCATATCTTCTAAACTAATTCGAATTTTGCAGTTCTGATTGCACTGCCGGTTTCCGCAGATTGTCAGCTTTCTGATGCACGCTCGCTTACGTCAATCGGACGGGAAATGCGGCTTCCAGACGCCTTTGTGTTTCGGTATATTTTTTCAACATTTTTACAACACTGTCGTCTTTGACTGGCTGTATCTCCTAAACTATTCGCTTTACGACGCTGACATTTTAACTGGACTGGGAGTACTGTTGTCTTTGTACTGTTTTGATGACTGGTACTTTGAGCGCAGGACATAAATAAACGGCGACAATATAGACTGCATTTTGGTCTAAAATGGCGTATTTTCGAACATTTTGGCAAATTTGCGAAAACGAAGACTTGGATCGAAAAATGATCATTACCATTGAATTCCTTATAAAATTTCCAGTTAGGACGCTACTTTTAAGAACAATCGATTTCCGGCCGAAATTGGAAAAATTCAACAGGGGGGGGTCGATTAAATTTCGCCATTTCGGCCAGAAATCAGGGTTATCTTTAAATGCTCATATCTTCTAAACTAATTCGAATTTTGCAGTTCTGATTGCACTGCCGGTTTCCGCAGATTGTCAGCTTTCTGTAGCGCTCGCTTACGTCAATCGGACGGAAATGCGGCTTTCAGACGCCTTTGTGTTTCAGTATATTTTTCAACATTTTTACAACACTGTCGTCTTTGACTGGCTGTATCTCCTAAACTATTCGCTTTACGACGCTGACATTTTAACTGCAGACTGGGAGTACTGTTGTCTTTGTACTGTTTTTGATGACTGGTACTTTGAGCACGCAGGACATAAATAAACGGCGACAATATAGACTGCATTTTGGTCTAAAATGGCGTATTTTTCGAACATTTTGGCAAATTTGCCGAAAACGAAGACTTGGATCGAAAAATGATCATTACCATTGAATTCCTTATAAAATTTCCAGTTAGGACGCTACTTTTGGGGGTTAAATTTATAAGAAATTGGAAAAATTCAACAGGGGGTCGATTAAATTTCGCCATTTCGGCCAGAAATCAGGAGTTATCTTTAAATGCTCATATCTTCTAAACTAATTCGAATTTTGCAGTTCTGATCGCCTGCCGGTTTCCGCAGATTGTCAGCTTTCTGATGCACGCTCGCTTACGTCAATCGGACGGGAAATGCGGCTTCAGACGCCTTGTGTTTCGGTATATTTTTCAACATTTTTACAACACTGTCGTCTTTGACTGGCTGTATCTCCTAAACTATTCGCTTTACGACGCTGACATTTTAACTGCAGACTGGGAGTACTGTTGTCTTTGTTCTGTTTTGATGACTGGTACTTTGAGCACGCAGGACATAAAATAAACAGCGACAATATAGACTGCATTTTGGTCTAAAATGGCGTATTTTTCGAACATTTTGGCAAATTTGCGAAAACGAAGACTTGGATCGAAAATGATCATTACCATTGAATTCTTATAAAATTTCGAGTTAGGACGCTACTTTTTAAGAACAATCGATTTCCGGCCGAAATTGGAAAAATTCAACAGGGGGTCGATTAGAATTTCGCCATTTCGGCCAGAAATCAGGGTTATCTTTAAATGCTCATATCTTCTAAACTAATTCGAATTTTGCAGTTCTGATTGCACTGCCGGTTTCCGCAGATTGTCAGCTTTCAGAAGCATGCTCGCTCACGTCAATCGGACGGGAAATGCGGCTTCAGACGCCTTTGTGTTTCGAGTATATTTTTCAACATTTTTACAACACTGTCGTCTTTGACTGGCTGTATCTCCTAAACTATTCGCTCTACGACGCTGACATTTTAACTGCAGACGGGGAGTACTGTTGTCTTTGTTTTGTTTTGATGACTGGTACTTTGAGCACGCAGGACATAAATAAAGCTGCGACAATATAGACTGCATTTTGGTCTAAAATGGCGTATTTTCGAACATTTTGGCAAATTTGCCGAAAACGAAGACTTGGATCGAAAATGATCATTACCATTGAATTCCTTATAAAATTTCCAGTTAGGACGCTACTTTTAAGAACAATCGATTTCCGGCCGAAATTGGAAAAATTCAACAGGTGGACCTTCTGAACATAAATGTAACTTGATTTGCTGTGCATGTCTTCTAGAATTGAGTGGGAAATACAATTATTCAAATTATTGTTTCCATGTTGTTGTTGTGGCAGGAAGTATTATTCCGATGGACAACATGGATAAGAGGCAAAATTTATTGCCTTTTTATCCTTGAAAATAGATTTTATTACATGGGAGTTTTTTTTGGTCCCTTTCAAAATTTAAGTAGTATGACTTAGTGTAGGGATCACAATTTTGAAAATGTGCGCACAATTCACTTGTCCCCATAGCATGTCATATATGCAGTTAACTGCTTTGACATTAAATAAAAAAAATAAAGTGATAAGGCAAGGTTTAATTAACAAAGGTTATAGTAATATACAAGAAAGTAGGAATTGTTTGGTTTCCCTTTATTGCAGGTCAGAATTTCTGTAGTTGAAAGACAGGTGGTAGGTGGTGATATTTTATGCCCATTGTTTTTAAAATTTTTTTTGTTTGTTATTTGCTGTACTTGCTTTTGAATGATTTGGTGGAACTCAGTATGTAGGTGTACTACTATGTTAAGAGAATATTAGTTTTTATTCTTGTGATAGCCATTAGAAATGTGGATTTGGGGCAGGAATATTTTCTGAATATTTGAATTAGACATACCTGCTAGTCTTTGTGTAATAGATTTGACAATTATTTGCTTTTGTGGTTGTAATCATCTGAAAGGAGTAGAAATATAAAAAAAAAAAGTGTATTTTCCCGATGGTAAATATGTTTTCAATTGTTGCTTTGCCAATAGAACTCAAATAGTAAAGGGTGGGACAAGATTGTGTTGAAGATTACTTAATATGTCTGTTTTGAGAAATGTTCTATTGAGAAAAGATATTTATTATATACTAGGATTTGTGTGCTGTTGTATAAATTAGGAAAATGAATATCTCAATGAATTGTTATTTATTTTTTATGTTGACAGGTTGTGTTGAAGGAGTGTTGGAGTAGTTGTCTGAAGATGGAAGATTGAAGACAAGTTGGATTAATGAAAACTGAAGGTTTTAATTTTTAAATATGAGAATGTAAAACTTTGTTTCGAGTTTAATAAATCGTGTTTGTTTAAAGATTAAAAAGTATTAACCCTTATTTTTAACCTTTCCTTTCCTTTCTTGAAGGATGTTTAAAGTAAGCTATAGTGTGGGGTGTAGAGTCTTTGGTATGAAAGAGGAGTTTAATGATCTCTGCAGAAAAGAGGGGTTTTTTTTGGTAAGTTGTAGTGGAAGTTTAGCTTTTAGACAATTTGTGAAGTGCAAAATATTGTGCATTGAAGTTTTTGTCTTGTCTTACGTTTCTTGGATGTTTTCTTGAATTTGCTTCAGAAAGTTGCAAGATTTTTTTTTTTGGCTGTTGCAAGTTCCCAAATGTTTAATGATCACATTAGTTGCCTTTGTGAGTGAGTAAGTTAAAAAGTTAATGGAAACATTTACATGCCTGCTGTAACCTTTTTGGGTTAAAGGGTTTTTGTAATACAATTTCTTTGTTTTCACTGATTTTCCTTGAATTTTTTTAAATTTAGTTGTAAACATTATAGCCATTGGTCAGTGTAATATTTCCATAAGTTTTTTTTGAAGTCTTTAGAAATTATTTAAGTTTCTTGTTTTCTTTGGAGTTTGTTAATTACTAAGTAGTAACTTATGGTAATAGGGAAGAAGGGAAATGAAGAGTCCATTGTAGTTGAGAAAGAACTTTATTCATGAAGAGTAGTGTCCAATCCAAGCTGTGCTGTGCCATGCCTGTGTCCTCCTTTTCCTCCTTATTTTCTTCTTGGTTGTTGCAAGTTCCCAATGATCACATTAGTTGCCTTGGAAAGTAAGTGTGGAAACATTTATATGCCTCATCTAAGCTTTGTGGTTAAGTTGATGTAATACAATTTCTGAGTTTTCACTGATTTTCCAAGTTGGTTTCCTTGAAAGTTTTAAGTTGTAACTTACTATTGCAATTGTTCAGTGTGTTCCAGAAGTTGATTAATTTTCTAAGACTTGAAACAAAACCTTTAGTTTTCTTTGGAGTTTGCTACATACTAGAAGTAACTTATAGGAAGAAGGTAAATGAATAGCCAAGTGTAGTTTAGCAGAACTTTATTAGCAAAGAGTAGGAGCAAGCCAAGCCGTGCCGTGTCTGTGTGCTGTGTGCTCCTTTCGCTCCTAATGTAATTTAGTGGTGAACTTTCTTTTAGATACATTTTCCATTCATGACAAGTGCAATGGTGTTTTCTTGTAATATATTCTTGCAAGTTTCCTTCAAATTTGCTTAAATGTTTCTTATGAAGTTGATTTTTCTTGGACTTAAAGATTCCATCAACTAAGTGTTAGGTATCAGAGTGAACAAATTCAAAGTGGTTAATTGAACAAACTGAATTGTCTAGTTCTGTGGATGTGCTCTTATATCCCCCAGAACTCAGGGTCTGTTCTTGAAACTGAACCTGTTTAAGTTTGAAATGATTAAAAAGTTTCATTTATGGTTTCCTTTGAAATTTCTCTAGTTTGTTCTGAGTTCTAACTCTCAGAGTTTTTGCCAGTCCTTAATGTGTACGTTTTTACTTTTATTGACTTTCGTAGTTTTCGTCCAGGTTTTAAAGTTCTTTCCCAAATTCATTAATTTCCCTCTGGTCCTTTTAAGTTCTTAATGTGTTTTTTTAGTTCAGTTGAAAGTTTCCAAGTATTCAAGCATCCCAATTGCTAAGTCATGTTAGGCTAATTTCATTCATTGTTAGTATTAGAGCATTGTAATGCTCAGTTCCATTGCTTCAATTTATAATGTTTGAGTTGAGGTTGTGATTCAGCTTGAAGTTTCCTATTGTATTTTATAAGTTCAGTGGTTGAGGTGAGGATAAGTTGAGAGTTGATTATGTGCATAACTCTCAAAGTTTTAAGCTTTAAAAGAGATGTAGAGTGTTCTTTATCTTCTTTTGTAGTGCAAGTGGGAACGGAAAAGTCTTGCCTTGTTCTGAAACTTGAACTTATTATAAAAGGGCATAGGAGAAATGAAGAGTCGAGTAGTGGAGAAAGCGACCTTTATTATTGCAGAGTAGGGAGGTGTGCCCAGCCCGCCGTGCTGTGTCTGTGTGCTGTGTGCTCCTTTCGCTCCTTTAAGTTTAAGGGGCAAGTAAAATATTTTTTGCTGCATAATTGTTTCTGTACAATTAGATGCTATTCTATCAAAAAGAAAATGGGCATAATTATTTTGACCATAACATTTAATAAATTAGTTAACAATTGTACTGTATAATTTGTACATTTTATATTAGTTAACCATACAAACAAAATTTTAAACACTGAAGGGAAAAAAGCTCAAGAGAACTCTATTTCAGGCTGGCTTATCTTTTATATGCAAGAGCTCTAAAGTTGAAATCAAAAAAATTTAGACAATTTAAGATTAATTAAGGATTAAAAATTCAATATTAGAAAAGGAAACTAAAGAATATTACCTATTTTCTCCCCCTTAAAACTCTTCAAAAAGCTACCGAGATAAATTTTAAATTTAACCATTTCAAATCATTTACTGTTAAATATACACACCTAAACTACATTAAGAGATGTAAAGAACAAATGATTTTAAAAAGCTGCTTTCAAATTAACCTTGCAAAATATAAACCCAAAATAAAAATTTAATATTTCATAATTTTATAAAAATTAATTTCACATCAATATTTATATGTTAATCTTACAAACTTTCAATATTTACATTAAACATTTCTGTTTCTGCATGTAAATTGAGAAATCAAACAGGAAAAGGAGCACAGGCACAGGCTATTACCTCAGCTTTTCTAAACAATGGCACAAAGGTCTAACCCACTTACAATAAATACATTACAACAATTCTTATTTCTTTTTATTACAAACAGAACATTTCTATATTCATAAAACTGAAATCCAAAACACACTGAAATATTCACTTCCTTCCATTTACCCTTTTTTATAAACAAGTGCCTTTTTCATTACTTCTAACAGCCACTGCTCACATTACAATAAAGTCATACAAACAATTACTCAATTTATATATTCAGCACATGTTCTACAAGTACATTCAGTAACTTTACACAGACACTATATAACATCCACTGTTAATAAAGAATTTAATAATTTACAACTTCATAAATTTCATCATGTCACAAGTACTACAATTATATCTCATCCTCCTATTACCTACACTCAAATATACATCACTACATGGACAACTATCACTTTCTTTCCATGTGAATTCTAACCTTCACTGTCATTTTAAACATTTTCAAATTATGCAACCTTTTCAGATTCTAACTCATTGCAAATGGCACATCTTTGGAATAACCTAACACTTCCAAATCCTGTACTTGACACCACCACTGACCATTACACATCATCCCTGAAGAGATTATCCATTTTCCCATCTTCCTTTTTTACACAAATGCCTCAAGCATGCATCAACTGGATTAAGACTGCCACTTAGCACTTTCACAGTTCAAGTATAGAACAACATTACACTAAGGTCCCCCCCTCTACTTAGTCACATGCCACATTTTTAACTAAATCAACATAGATAATAGGTACTACCACTAACATACATCCCATAAATATATTATTACAAAAGTATCAGCCAAAATTATCAGCAATTAACTTACAATATTCAAACTACCTTTCCCTTCAAGCAAAAAAAAATTATCAACAAAATTATCTATACTATAGTCTTAAAACTCATTTTTCTTTTAAATATCTTTCTTTCTTTTTCAAACTAAAATTAACATTTTCAAACAAAACAAACTCTTTCATGATAGTACTCTTGTGTCCTTTATGAACAAAACCTCACTACTTCAATTTAAAACTTTAATTATTATCTCCAATTAAATGTTCACACTACTATCACTGCAAAGATTTCAAGAAAACAATACAATTACCACAAATACTGAACTATTAACAGGACTTTTTAAACATACAATTACAAAACTTAACCAATGAGTAATATAAATAACAATCCTCACAATTTTCTTACCATATTCTTTCATAATAATCACAGAAGGCAAAACTTAAGTCTCTTCAAACCTTTTCAAACATTTCACTTCATCTCACCAACACTAAAAGCCACAAAATTTATCTTTCCACTAGCAATTTTCACACAACGTTTCTTTCAGAAACTAACTTTTCATTTCTTTCTTAAAGAAGAAAACAAATATTCTCACACTCTAAAGTATAATTTGCACAGGTTGCCTTCAGCTTCACAATCCCTTCTCCACCATTGAACTCTCACACCTTACAAGAATTGAATTTTGTTGGAACTTTCATTCACAATTCATCAACACCTAATTTAATCACTTTGTAAAATTATACTATATAAATGAAAAATTCTTTTATTAAGATACATGTTTAAATAGATATTTATTTTTTGGTCATAATATAACATTTCTATACCAATTTTAATTCTTTAATGTCATCTAAAAATCTGTCAAGTAATATACATCTATACGTACATCTTTGCAGTGACCTATTCATACTCACTTCATTAATGTGATTTCTACAACGAAATCATTCTAATTTTAAATATGAGTGGCAGAGCAATCCTCTAAACATACGTAATTATGTGTATATTTTTCACATTCACACTCTTGCCATTTAACAAGATTATACAATTACAATTATACTATTGTATAATTTGTAACGCCAATTTTATTTCCATGTTCAATCATTCATTTATAGTTTTAATTTGTTGCCACTACAACTTGACGCAACGCGTCTCCAAGCACCATAAGGGGCGTTGAGCGCTTTGCGCGGGGAGTAATCCTCCATTACCATGTCATGTCACGTCACGTCAAGTCACGTCACGTCACGTCACGTCACGTCACGTCACGTCGCAGTCCGTTGTCAAGAGGACTGCCAGATAGCATCTCCGTGTACGCGCCTCCTGCGTCACTACCCAGCGACCAGAATTGGGAAGGAATATGAGCAGGGGTGGTATTTAGAACACTTCATAGGGTTGGACGGTGAAGCAGCCAAACTCGTTTTGTTAGAACAAATTTCACATGAGATTCGACGGGAATTGAACCCGGACCTCAGCGGTGAAAGGCTAGCGGTGCCACAAGCGCTACTTCTACGCGGGTTACATCCACCTATCCAGCTACACTCATCATGCAACATTGTACAAAACCTCTGCGCCTCGAACTCTCAACCAATTTCTCACAATCCCAGCTCGCGCGATAACGCAGCTCGCTTCAGGGTTCTCATAAGTGATACGTAAAGCGAACGCTTAATATATATCCGCTTCGCACACCTCGCTAAAATTCTCAGTCTTCATTGTTATATGCTCACGCATCTTTTCCATTCATTATAAACCAGTTTACATTAATTCTTTCAAATTATAACACTTTTTACAACAGGAGGGTCTCATTGGCTCTAGTCTCTTGCAAATAGTGCTCGCTATACGTATGCACTACGAAGCTGCAATTAAGAAAGTTAAAACCTATCGCCAGGAGAATTAGGAAGTAATAATTGTTCCATTCTGAGAAAATCCACAGAATATACTTCACCCATCATTAAAACCCAACGTAGTACTAAAAAAAATTAACAGGACTTTTTTAAAAACATGCTTCAGTGTACTAATTTTCATAACACCTCCAAAACTTCACATTCAAACACCTTTCCTTTCACTGACCCACATTAGCCTCACCGGCGGCTGATGCCCTAACAAATTGGGAGTTACGTATCTTTCAAACTCTGCACCTCCCAAAACCCCATTACCATCAACCCTACCAAATTACAGGTCATCTTGCTCCTCTAACGAACATTCCCGTCTCTCCCTCCCCCTAACAAACCACACTTCCACCCCCTACCAACCCTTCGTAAAATACATAGGTATCACCTATCGCGACGACTTCTATGGATCCACCATCTCCTTAACACTTCACAAAACGAACCGCATCACCAACGCCCTCTATCCCATTCTCGCGAACCCATCAATTTTCATTCTCAAAAATCCTACAACCTACTATAAAAACATCCCACCAATTCTCTCATATGCCCATTCTATTTCGTTCGCCACATCTACACCGGGAGTCAGCAAGAAAAACCATGATGATAAGCTCAAAGCTACAACTTTGAGAATTCAGCCAGTGTTGTGAGCAACAAGGAAACAAGAACGGCGGCCTGTAGGTGTCTGCATTGCCATGCCCAATTTTTTGAAGGTGTCGAAAAAACTGCCATTGAAGAATGGGTACATTTTTTTGTATATTCGTTAAATAGCTAAAGTGTGAAGGAATTTTATGTCATGCCGATGGGGAGTCTCCAATTGTACGCCATATTTAATTCAGTAGCATTTCTTAAATGCCCTCTTATTACGAGCTGAAAGTTAATTTTTTCGTCTAATGATTGAAAATTATTTTTCATTGGCGAATATGACCACGCCATACCCTTTTGCCGTCTCTAAGTAGCCGCCATACAGATTCTAAAACGTCCAATTTCTCACTACTCCATGTACGTACGTATCATGGATACAAGTATGGCAGTACTTTTTTTTTGGAACCCCCGTAATCTATTTTAAAAATTAGATGCAATGTCGCGTTCATAAGTCATTAAATCGCCGTCATACTAAAATATTTTTTTAAACAAATTTCTATTAAATCATTGGCAAGAGCTCGAAAATAATTGCATAATCTTAACAAGAACAAATCGAAATGAATGGGTGACTTGGAGCGTTGTATAACAGTAGGAATATAAATTATTAAAATAAATTCAATATGGTATTTTCATATATAGTACTTTTAGATACATTTATATGCAATGACATTTTGAATATTTTCTCGGTTCATTAGCAAAAATTTAGGTGTCAAAATGTAACATTTAGAGACCATTTTTTGGCCTTCATTGTCGTTACCCTTCTGTGGGACAGACAAAACGTGCTTTGAAACCTAGAATTAAACAGCATTAAGGAGACTGGCACAAAGTTAAACTCTTCGACATCGCCTTGATTATTTTCACAGTCCTGCCATGTTGCATAACGAACACCGAAAATATTCAACATTAATCCCGGAAATGTTACATAACAAAAACAATATCATTCATGCCACTTTTGGAGTCAATTTTTTCACTAAATCGCAAATGTTCTCTCTAAAATGAATAACCTTAAACATGTATGCTTTGTGGTACGTTAAGTTTTCCTTTATTGGTAAAAGTGTACTCCTTTCTTCGTCTGTTTCTTCCCATTCCATCCCTTTATTCCTGTTTTTTCTTTTCTTTTGCTTCATTTTCATGTCATTTTTAGCAAATAACGTCAAAATTTTACGTTAATCTCCTCCCTCTCAATTCATAATTACTCCCTTCAGCAAGGGAGGATGTAAATATTGACAATGGGAATGTTTTCTTTACGTGGATTTCCGATGTTTTTAATTTTATACATTTTCTTCATTAATATCAACACATCTTGGAAGGTTTTTTCCCATCTATTTATATATTTTTTACTTCCTACATTTATTTTACTTATGCTTCTTTTATTACATAATTTCATCTCTAATTACTGTAAAATTTTATTTTTAATACTTTTTTCAAAATATTAAAATTTGTTTTCATTTACAGGTAAGTATATTAATTTTTTGTTCACATAAGATGATGCGTATAAATATTATGTGAAAAGTCGTGCTCCAGTACTATAAGATTTTGTATTCTATTGTGTAATTTCATGTTTGGATGGCTGCAACCTGCTGCATAAATGATACTCATTACAATACAGACTTTATGATACAGGTTCTTCACCAATCACAGAAGTTTACAAACCAAGTATTGACAATTTATCATTGAGAATCTTTCTAGTAAATGTTTCGTTCCATTGTGTACATTACAATTGAATATAATATTATATTATGCTTATCAGTTTTAATTTATATTAGTTTTTTTCGTAAAACATTTAAAAAACCACCGTCATTTCACTTCAATTTTAGATATAGTATTAACCAAAATTATACACTTTTCTATATTCCAAAGTGTATTACACGACCTTCAATCACATCCCAATCCAGTACTAATTACCTTCTTTAAAACCTATACAAGGAATAAAATCAAAAACTAATTCAACAAAAATAAACTGGCCCAAATTTTCATACCTAATGCAGGAAAATTTCTCATCCCACAAATATTAAATCTATACCACACTTTTAACTTGAAATCGCGAAATTTAATTCAGCTTATCAATGACCATTAAAATAAGCCTCTACTATATAAAAATCAGAATAGTGCTTGCAAAATAATCCCATCATGATACGGCTATTCAATTCATTAAATCAAAGGAAATATGAGAAGATATTGGCAAGAAACACGTACATGATATCAGAACTAAATTAAAACTATCGCGAATAGTGAAACTCCATGATAAACTTGTATTCCCAAATTACAACAATCCTTAAACAAATAGAAGCAACTAGCCCATCTCTGTGAAGAAACATCGTATCAATGGAGGAAAAAATTAAATACTTCTAAAATCAATAATATGCCTACCTAAGGAAGAAAAATGAAATATCAGCAGATCACTTAGATAAAGTTCTTTCTGACACTCCAAGAGCAGAGCCAACCCAAATAAAATTATCCAATATTTTGAAGAGCCTCAAGTTTCAGTAACAATGGAAATTAAATCTCATCTTCTCCATCAGAAGTCACGAAAGTTATTAGAACATTAAACGAAAGCACGAGGATGATGGAGTACACAAAATAATTAAGAATTATATAAGTATACTATTGCTGCACCTACGGCAATATTTAATGCAATCTATATTCAATCACTTCGCAAATGTATGGAAAACTGCCATCCTACTCTTTTTCGCAAACAAAGATTCTGATTAAGAGAAAATTATAGACCCATCAGTTTGCTACTCCGTATCAAAAGGTATTGAAAGATTTGAAGTAGACTTAATAAATAATTCTTTCCGAAACGAACGCATCCCCGATGAACAATCTGGCTTTAGGACCTAAACCTACCATACACGCACCAATTACTGAGACTAATGGTGTATTGCTGAGGCTTTCATCAAAAGAAGCACACTAGCAATTTTCTTTACATGACAAAGAGCATAAGCGACAGGATCAATACACAGGACAAACGAGCAAATTATGTGTCTGGGAGTCCCTTCCTGATTACATCAAAAATTAATCAATAGCTTTCTTTCAAAACAGAATTTCATGTCATTTAGTGCATTAGATTATCAACTCCCGGAACATATCAGCAGGTTTACCTCAGGCTCAGTAATTTCTCAAACTTTATTTAACATTTACACCTCAGATATCCCACACATGCCAGACACCAAATTAGCTCCCTTCGCTCATGACATAGCCTTATTCACTGCTCACGAAGACCTTCTCATAGCCCAAGATCGGATACAACAATCTTGAACTAATATCGTGGACAGATCAGTGGAGAATAAAATCAACCACAAACTGGCCAAAACATTCACACTGCAGACCAAAATCCTTCCCAACTTAATCAACTGTAAGCTCCAATTCAATGGAATAATCGTCCAATTAAATATATTGGTGTGCTTTTCGATAAAAGATCAACATGGAAACCCCACATCCATGCATTAGGAAATAAAGCCAAAGGGAAAATATCAACATTATACCCATTAATTAACACAAAACTTCTAATAAAATTGAATGTCAGCTTACGATATTTAACCAATCATATTACCCATCTTAACATGCGCTTGTCCTGTTTAAAGCGCAATTCTCATCACAGAGAAACGTCAGACAATACAAAAAAAAAAATTAGAAAATCATACAAGCAATGTGGTTTATATGCAATTTCACAGATCCATAGGGAACTACGTATGGATTTCTATAAAATACATCCTTCAGTTTTCAAACATTTCTATACTATACTTAAATAGGCAATTCAACTCTAGGACGAATGTTGCTGAACTAACCAAATTCCCAAAAGACAAGCCTGCCTCCTAATCAGTGTGTGTATATATAAGTCAAAGAGATAGCCTAATATTAAAACTAAGTAAATTTAAATAAATCCCAACCAAGTCCATCCAAAATCAAACACCTAACAAACGGAGCAGCGATGTAAAGCCAAAAAGGAAAGGATGCACATTCCTAATCATGATAACATTCATGTATTCAAGACCTTGAAAGGCCTTACGGCCGAACAAGAAGTAAATAAATGAAAAAAAATTTGACTAGCACAGTGGTAGTTATTGGAGGGAACATTTGACTGACGTTAAGATCTGAACGCAAGTCATTTTGGTTTATATGTTTCTGCCGTGGTCCTTAAAAACCGGCCAATTATTTAGTTTAAAATGTCTAGTTAAACCAAAAGTGGAGTTCCCACCTCCAGAAATAAGCGAAAATGGTGAGTCGGAATTATTACTGCAACTTTTGTACTCTCGCATGCTGACTGGAGCATCAAAGCCATCTAGGCAACAGTAGCGAGCTGTCCGCTAGGTGACTTTGGCTAAATCCAGCATGTCAACTGCTGCGAAAAGCTTGAATGTAAAAGTTTAACTTTTAAAAGTCGTAGAAAAAGTACTGTATGAAACTCCATGTAATGCGTATTAATACACTCTTGTGAAGTTACGACACTCGCTCGTATAGTAATATCACGTATATTAATACCCATCATTACATCATCGTTTCATAATGAACTATTTTAAAACGAACATAATAATTGATCAAATAAAGGGTACTTGATTTTTCAAATCTTTAATGTCCTACAATTTCCTCAATAACTTCCTTTTCCAAATATTAACACTGTTAAAAACTGTAAAAACCGTCAAAAACTGTATGTGACCTATGGGGGAGAAAATCATCTGCGCACACTTTCTTGCGTTTCAGAATACCTTCGCCACACTAACTATTAAGAATAAATTGAAATAATAATAATAATAATAATAATAAATAAGAAAACGAGATTAACATTTCAAAAATTAGATATTTTCGTTGCCGAATAATAGAAAACTTATTTGTACGGTAAAACGAACAGAACACATTTTATTTTTCTGTAGTTTACTAACAAATAGAAACTTCACCTTAGCTTTACTACCACAATAAAAAGGGCTCAACAATTTGCACATAGTCAAGCCACATTTACGTAAAGAAATAAAAATCAACGGGCCACTTCAGCATTTGCTCACGAATCAGGGAAACTGACAAAACTAGATCGAGATGGGGTCATTGACCCGGAAGTTGAAGTACACTACTTCTTACAGGCATTTAAGTCTTTTTAAAATTATACAATACAAAAGTAAACTAAATCATTATACTATATCATTGTTTTGTTCAAGTAAACCTTATTTTTCTTTTTGACGGTCAGTATAGTCTAATTCTATAGAAACAGTTTTGCAGCAGAAAACATTTTACTTTTAACTTCAATTTGTGTACCAATTTTAATTCTTTAATTTCATCTGGCAATGCATTGTAAAGTAATGCACATGTATTGTATGTGCATTTCTTGTAGTGAGCTGTTCATAATCACACTTTATGAACATTATTTCTACGTCGAGTGTTGTAACTATAAATATCACTATTATGAAAAGATGTTCCCACCGTTAAGCAAGTCAGTTTTGGGAAGTACTACAGATTCGTAAATAAGTAGGCAAGACAGTGGTAAGATTCCAAGTTCAATGATGAGAGGCTTGCAAGGATCACGTGGATGGCATTTTTTCATTATTCGGATAATTGTCTTTGGCAATCTGAATGTCTGGGCACTAAACGATGCGCTTCCCCACAATATTATGCCATATCAAGCGGAATATGCTGCACGAACGAGCTGCATGAATGATGATAGAATTTCGAAGAATTATGAATGCGTAATACGAGTTACTTCAGCGTGGTTCGTTACGCGCAATTATTTGAGGTTTGAATGAATGAGATATTCAGAAATTTTGTTACCTAACATCGGCTGACTGCATATTCTTCATATTACACAGATCATTGAAACTGCTCTTCTCGTTACTGGCTCATAAAATGTAGTTCTGAAACTTCTGAAATCGTAATTAGTTTATTGCTTCTTTTGCAAAAAGACAGCTCAAACAGCCAGCAAACATAATCACCTTCTTCCATTTTCAATGCACGTTACTGCGTTTATCGCAAAGAGATAAACCTAAGATCGAACGCCAGGGACCACGCGATTAAGCAATGACGCCTACACCGAGATCACGTTGTACGAGGTTAACCAGCAACATGAATTCATAACAAGGTAGTTTCAGACATGATTGGCGGTTAATAATTGCGCTCGAAATAAAAATATTCAAATGGGCCCTTCATTTTGGCTCACTGATGACCATCGAAGATTGCTCGTAGATTTTCATTTTCGTGTTCGCAGCCCGAAAAATTCTTCTTCGCTCGGAAACGTTTTATTCGCTCATAGAAAAGACCAATATTTTTTTGAGCAGGTTCGACAACAAAGAATTAGTCGGTAATTGACCATTTGTTCCATTTTTGAAAAGAGTCGTAATCCGTTGCCGAAATGTCTGAAATAGCGTCTCTCGCAGCCATAAATAAGTTATTGAAAATGAAAGATCGGCAGCACGGCGCAACAAGTTTTTTAATAACAATTCGAGGTTCATATAACCATATGAATATTTTGTTACAGAATATTTCAGATTTTGGGCACAAGAGTTGAAAGAAGCACATGATGTTTAATCGGGCTAGAGTCACCGCAATTCTAGAAAGTGTTGACGAAAGATTTATATCCTTTTCATGATCACTTGTTTCTTTCATTATTTTACATTTTCTTGAAACAGATGATGTGGTCAGAGTTAATGATTTTTCACATTGCTTTAGCTCTTGTTTTTAATAACAAAATACTTCATTATAATAATGATGTTTCCATCTTCAGTGATCCAAGTTACTGCGAAATGTTTAACTTTCTTTGCTAGAAAGTTGTCGTGTTACAGCGAAGGAATGCTTGGAGAAAATAAATTATATTCATTTAATATTCGTTCATAAAGTCCAAGATAGTTAGTAAAGTCCGCAATACAGTATGTATACTTTCAGAGTTAGTTTTATCATACGTCGCTTTTTCGCTGGTTCTTCGCTGTTCCCAGCCCAACTTCAGTTAGCGGCAAAACAGCACTACACTGCCGTACGATAATGCAACATGAGACATACTTATCTCCGACCAACATTATTCAGTAAAAAGAGAAAGTCTTAAACTCATTTCAATCTTGACAGCGAGAAATTAAAAATGGCCATCATTTTTATTCAAAACTTTTAATGAAAATATATTTTAGCATTGAATTCACTATATAAGGTATGCAGGTATTCACGAACATATCGGATGAGCTTTTACTCACAACATTCTGCGTGTTAGCATTGTTAGCGATTGTAGTTCGATTTTAGTTTGTCGCCATTTTACGGCGAAGATACCGGCCGATCGGCCGCTCTTCCGTTCATTGCGCCATTACCCAGCGGGAGCAAGGATGAAATCAGTGATTCACTTTAAATGAGAAGCCTTCAGGCCTTGTGATAGTTTACGCGCAGCCACATAGACGAAGTTGCTTTACTTCATCTCGAGCACGAGGAGCTTTTTCGCCCCACCATACACGGCTTTCTGATCACGAATTGCACCGTATTAGTCCTACGCCGAGCCGAATTGCAAATTGGACTGTACGAATCCACTTTACAAGTAAAATAAACTTAATAAATAAACTATACTGATAGCATTTGCGAACCATGCAAAATGATGGGAAAATATATAATAGTATTGTTTAAACATTTCAGTATTGTAATATTCTCCAAATATATAAAATCATTAGTCAGAGACCAATCAACAAAGAGTAAAGGTCATCGTCTTATCAATGCGGCGTTACAACAGCCAGTGGTCGCCAACTCGTATGAGATGTACATTTTGTCAGCATTGTTAATACCGCTAGCAAGAAAATAAAATTGATACAAAACTTTAAATTAATTTTTTATATTATTTACTTAATTTATTTTTTTATTTATTATATTATCATAAAAATAGTTTTCACATAAACATATTCTCTCTCCTTACATCTTGCCAAGAACAGACACTGATTAACACAAAGTCGCACGCAAGCTTTTTAAACACTTTCTAAAACATTTTCGAATCTAAAGCTCAGTAACAAAAAGGTAGTCACACTATTAATATCTTCTATTCAGCGTTTTATTACGAAGCGCAGAATTAAGCAGGCACCAGTAATGTGCCTTCAACATGATCTTACTTTCAAGATTAGTTTAATTAACAAGAAAAATAATTTTAGCTTAGAGCATTGATTTTTTCAGTTTCGAAATGCTTTTACCAACATGACTGCATCATTTTCAACAAACCTACACTCACCCAAGGACAGTTTTCAACAATCAAAATGATAGAGCCATTTTCATCGACAATTTAAATGTTCACGGACTTCATGTGTCCATTCTCCAAATTAAAATACAAACGTGACATCAATCAATATTCATTGAGGAATATTCATCCGATCGCCGAACGAATAATACCGTTAAATTACTTCGACATGATGTTACACGCCAGATATCTGGTTGGCGACCACGAAACAGAGGGCAACATGCTGACATGTTTTCCTGTTCAGAAACTTCATTTATCCATTTTCCAGGCCTCTGCTCAAATTCGTGCCGCGCTAAGCATTAATGACTTCTCGACATCGTCAAGGTAGAGATTATAAAAATTAGCAATCACCCTTTCTGATTGTCAAATATGTTTGCTAAATAAAAGATCTAAAGCTTTATATAACGATTAGTGATTGTTAACGTTTGCAACTCGTTTCAGGTGCTAAATTATCGGGACACAGAAACTTATTGTACGCTCCTGTGTCCCATTACTTAGCACCCGGAGGATGTAACAAAACAGTTACGAAACGTTGTGAAATTACTGAATAACATAAAGCAAAATCAACAATGACATTGGCAAAAATTCTAGATACTTTTATTTGTAAATAGCAAATAACAGATAATGCGTTCTACACGTTGCACTACTGTTAAGGTCGCTGAAACCAAAATATCCATCTTTTCATTTTCGAGAATCAGTCCAGCAACACACTTTCACCTATTCATCAATTATCCTGCTTCTCTCTTACGAAAAAAGCCTCTCCCATCCTTCTATACATTAAATCAGGATTACTTGACAAATTTGTAATACGAAAAATGCAGCAGTTACTACATTTTGCCTCTTTCATTCTTTCGCATTTGCCATCGATCAGACAATATCGCATTTTCAGGTCGGGTTCTTTCCATCACCATTGTTTCATTCGTGATCACCTTTCCTTCGTTGTCTTAGTTTACGGGGTCATGCAATGAGCAGTCAGTTGCATGTGATATATTACCGACCAATTCAATAGCAAATCGTAAACCATTTACAGGCTTATATCCACGTCAATTGCCAACGTTCATACTAACATTACTTCTCGTAATTAATAATTTCGTGTCAGCCAGGTTTGTATCCCGTATTCTTCCATCTTGATTTGTTTGCTGTCAACAGTTCGTTGATCGACGTGTTACGGAGCACAAAAGCTCATTTCTGCGCACACCATACCTGATCGCTGCCGTCAATTATTTTGAACACCAATACACAGAAATTAGCGCTTCGTTAAAGGTTGCAATAAGATTTCTCCGATACACAAGTCAAAATTCTGACGGTGAGATCTGAAATAGCTCCAACATCGTGCTCAGATCAATGTTCACAACAGCTGCATTGCCTAATTAGGCTGGTAACAAACATATTTTCTTTGTACCGGAGCCTTCAAAATTTGAATTAGCGCTCACATACCAGGTGGCAATGCAACACCCACATAGTCGTAATAATACATCAAACGGCACGTATAGCCACCATTATACCGAGCGACATTACTCGCTTGATGACATCTATAAACAATTTGATTAGCTTGGCAACACAGCCGAAGGTAAACTTCTTTCCATTTAAACAGAAATTTGCTTGCAGAGTTTTCTCAAGGAAGTGCTAAAGCAGAATAAATCGACAGGCCTGAGCTGGTCGACCAACAGAAATTTAGAAATATTCATTATCACGACAGCTACTTCTGGGACTCTCCTTCTTTCTTTCTCTTTCTTTATGCCTGTATGTTTGCGTTGTGGGCGCGTGGAAATGACTAATTGACATACTGTAGCTTAACTTACTACTGTATAATTCTAGCAAACTGTCAGTCTGAACAGCCTCTGCTGTAAATAGTCACAAAGCAAAGACGTGAAGGCAAGTCATCGCCACAATGCAATTATTTGAAGAGACTGACACAAATTCATTTAGTTCAGCCACCAACAACAAACAAAACACACTGCCAACAGCAGGACTTCATCTATCGTTTCATATAATTGGTTACCTTTGAAGAACGGTTGACTATTACAAGCGCATTATTAAAGAATGATTTAATTAATAATTAATAGTAAATGGTGCCAATCGTAGGAACTGTTCGTTAACACATCTGCGAGCTACATTCTTTCATTTAGCGAAAAAATAGTTGTTACGGCAGAATATATTTTAAACATGCAGAGAGCTGAGTGTTAAATCAGCTAATATTTCGGAGCTTTCCATTCTGGCTCACGTCGCGAATGAATGAGTCTTCACACGAATGCAGGCTTGAATAATTATTTTCATCGTACTTGTGACGACATATCAAGTTACACTTGCGCCATCTCGGTATCGGGATCAGCGAGCTGACGAAAACTGGTCGAGATAATACACTCAGAAGCGTAGCTAATACTTTCGTTACGTTGTTTAGAATTAGCAGAATACGTGGTAAATAATACACAAAGATCACTGTTGTACCATACGCTTTTCATGCTTCAGTAGCAATTAACAGAGAAGATATAAGGCAGAAACATTACTGGGATTTATATTGTCTGGTCGAATGGAACTTCACGTCGTCCACAAACGAGGTCATACATACAATCCGCTTCAGTTTCGAACACAGTTGTTGATACTGAAACGTCCCTGATGTCACCGATCACCACGTCAGCAAGAAAAGATGTCACCCGGTACTGATTACCGTTTATTAGTTATTTCTGACAAAAAATACTGACAGCGTGAATCAACAGACAGGCAGGTAGCGCCCTTCCATACAGGTTGCTGTCATCACGTGGTGTGACGCCTGTACAACTTTTGTAATCTAAAACCTGGGAGTTGGCAAGATTAGTCCCAGTTGAGTACTGCGCGGAATGGGTATTCGCGAATATGAGCTTCCAGCATCATGAAGGCGACAAACAATGTCGAACGCGAGCATACGAACTTACCTTGTGTTCAATTCGTTTAAATGGGACGTTCTACGCAAGTTTCACTGACCAGATAACCGAAAATCGTTGCCTAACATCAGCCTGGTCGTTCTCATTTTCAGCCCGAGCACCACTGGTTATTGAAATGGAAAACCGCATTCAAAACAGCTCTTCGCTCACTACACCTGTTACTGGAATCAATCTGAAACATCCGACATCTTGTGAAACATTCACGGTTTCTTTACGCATTGCCACGCTTGTATCATCCGCAAAGAACTGCCGAATGAATATTGTCGCCTACGTGTAGTACGAAGAGAAAGCGCCCAAAACGATCCATTTCCTTGACGTACCAGCAAATAGTTGAAATGCGCAGATATACGTTCCATCATCAAGGCATTTCACTCTCGAGATGTTGTTTAAGGTAGCGAACATCGTTAATCTAGACAATACGCAGTCTTCACTTCATATCACGACGGTCAAAAGCCAGAGCATCTGCAGGCCGTTTTCATCCACGACGGGCGTTATTCGTGAAAAAGAAAATATGGCCGTGTTCGCACATTTTTGGATTTTCGAAATCTATGAAAAATGTTTTCTTTTTGCTTCATAGTGCGTTTCATTCTGTAACATTCTTGAAAACCCTGGGAAAAGAAGCATAATTACTTGTTGCCGTTTTCGAATCGCGATTACCTGCCGAAAATATTTGGAGCCTTTGATAAACAGTGAAGTGGTGAGCACGGTAGTATTATCGCGGTACCAAGAAATACCGGGATTCGATCAACGACAACATTCATTTCAGTTACCGATTTTGAGCATTCACTGAAGTGTCAGATTTTTGGGAACTTCACAATTTGCGGCTAAACATATTGGCAGCAATGCCGACAGGTTAAAATATTGATCGTTACACCATTTTGAAGTACTGTACTTCAGTTATTTATTGATGAGACACAAATTTACAACACAAACTTTCTCATCACAAGTCACGTTGCCAATATATTTCTTTTAGCATGAAGACATGATCTTAGCATTATACGCCACTGTATAAATATCATTTCATAGTCGTCACTTCGATATATATTGCGATTGTTCGTAGTTTTTCAGAACGGCATCTTTCATTCAAATTTCATTAACATATTTACACTAATTATACATCACCTGCTTATCGGCGACCAACTTTCAAATGCAGAAAGTGTTCATAGTTAAACTGATATCACAGTGAAAGATTACTCAAAAGCCAGACACTCTCATTTTCAAATTTCAACATGCCTAAACACGCTTCATTTCTTCCACTTAATTCGACTCGTTCTAAGCATGCCTGCGTTGCCTTCATCCGAATGAAGATGCCGCACACAACACTTTCCTCCGTTAGCTTTCGTAATTGTTATATTCGAACGACTCGTTATTTTGATTAAAATGGTTATTTATAGACAAGGCCGAAAATTTAATGATTTCGATGATGCGCCATTGTCGAATAGCCGAGTGCTTAGTGCCGAGATCCACTGAGTTCCAATCTCCTCCAATTTCGGCCAAACAGGTCTATTTCAACTTTCCTACCAATTTTAGTTTTATTTGCGAGATCTCTCAGACCCAGAAACATGCAGAGAATTAAAAGACTTTGCGAACGGTATCAACTTTTAAAAATTGAAAAGAGAAATATACCGCAGTAATGAAACAATTGTGCTGGTTGTTTTCGAAAGTTTTACTAAAATGCCAATTTACCGCAGTAAGATAACTTGATTATGTTTCAGCATCAGGAAACCATAATATTAAGTGAGCAGATCATCAACGCGACGACGAGTATCTTAAAGGATATCTTGTGATTATTCACTGCTTAGCGATTTGGATCTGCTCAGTGTGCATTACTCGTTGCAGGTTAAGGAGAATATACTCAACTGTTATCAAAACAAAACATTGTTTAATGCAACACAGATCAAACAGTCGTGCGCAGAATGCCAAAAAATGTTTGTTATCGGATGATTTGCCAGAAAGTTAGCTTTGATCAGCGAAAAGTAATTAGGTCGCAATTCTTCGCAAAGTTAGATATAGACGAAGATAAAGAATGCAGTGGAAAAGCGTGATCAGGACGAGAGGTGTTACAGATTTTGTCGGTGAGAAGACGTTCAAAAAGAAGATTGTCAGCTCAACAGTAAACGTGGAAGTAGATCTTTGCCGGTCGTGAATGGCGTTGCCGCTATGGAACGGGTTCCTTTGTCAGCTGCAACATTGACAATGGTTCGATAGTCACTTACTCAGAAAACTGGGGGACAGAACTTTATATTTACGTTAATCCATCTCTGCCATGCATGTCACATATCTTGAAGACAGACCTTCAGCGAGCACCGAGATATTATTATACAGTTCTTCATTTAAACTTCTTTTACATTCTATACAAGTCATAAATTGCTTTCCTACTTCAATCGGAAAAAGAAGAAATTCGGAAGAAAGTTTACGAGAAGAATGGTGTAATTGCTCCAATTTTCCACCATTCTTCTCGTAAACTTTCTTCGAATTTCTTCTTTTTCCGATTGAATTTGGGAAACTTAATTTATGACTTGTACCAAGAATCTTAAAAGGGTTTAAGTGTGGAGATTGGGCTGGCGTAGTAGTATCTCGGGGTGCTGTAGAGAAGTCCTGTCTTCACGATGTGGGCCTTATGAGCAGGGTCGTTGTCTTGATAAAATATAAAAGAATTCCTAATCCCCCAGTTTTTCTGAGTAAATTGTTCTCGAGACCATTTGTCAATGGTACCTTCAATAAAAGAAATTTCTCCCATTCCACTAGCGGCAACGCAGCCTCACATTTACCGTGGGTCTACTTCCACGTTTTACTGTTGGAATGACAATCTTCTTTTTGAGACACGTCGCTTTCTCCTCACCATTCGCCCACAATCTGGCCCCAACACCTCTCGTCCACAATTACGCTTTTCCACCATTCTTTATCTTCGTCTATATACTGCTTTGCGAATTGCGACCTAATTTACTTCACTGATTAAAGGCTTCTTTCCTAGCAAGTCATCCATTATAACAAACATTTTTTAGCATTCTGCGCACAGTTTCAGGTTTGAATGTCCGTTTAAAATTCGTAATGTTTTTTTTGTTTTGTCTTGGTTATAGCAAAACAATTGGTTGAAATTATATTCTCAGCTAACCTGCAACAAGTAATAAAAGCACTTAACACACTAGGCAGTCAAATCGCTAAAAATAGTAGATAATCACAAAATATCAAGAGCACAACAAGATGCGTCCGTCTCGTTTTCCGTTGATTTTAGCATTGAATATTTGCTCCATAATGTTCATGGTTTCACTGTCTGGAACTATGGCAAAAATATAGTTATCTTACCAAATTAAATTAGCTTTGGTTTTGAATGTAATAACTTTTCGAAGACAAGCCAGCATAGTTGTTTCATTTACCACGGTTACATGTTTCTCTTTTCAATTTTTAAAAAGTTGATACCGTTTCGCATAAATTCTTAATTCTCTGCATATACACGACAAAACCGCAAGATATAAAGGAGATCTCACTAAAAATTAAAACCTAAAATTGGTAGGAGAGTTTACGAAAAATAGATATATACAGTTTGGCCGAAATTGAAGGAGTTGGAACTCGGTTCGTTCTCAGCTTTCGCCTCAGCTCAGCTCCGTTCCGTTCCGCCTCGGTTGGTAAACATCATCCGAAATCATTCATTTTTCGGCCTTGATACATAAATAACCATTTTGAAATCCAAAGGATAACGAGTGTTCGAAGATAGAATCTGTATGGTTACGAAGAAAACAACGGAGGGAAGTGTTAATGTGCAACATGCTCATTCGGGTTGGAGAAATGTTTAACACAGCACGGGCATGTACCTTAGAACTTGAGGGCGGAGGTTGCAGGTAAATTGGAAAAAGTGGAGAATAATATTCGTATGTTACAGGAATTTGAAAATGGGAGATGTAACAGAGTAATCTTTCTGTATTGTAGTTTGTGTAAATGAAACTATGAACACACTCTGCATTTTGAAAAAAGGATTGAATATAGCGGTAAGAAGAAAGGTGGTGTATAAATTAGTGTAAATATGTTAATAAGAATTTGAGATGAAGATGCCGTTCCTGAAAAACTACAGAACTTTAATAATCGCAATATATATCAGGAAGTGACATTGTGGAAATGATATTTTACTTATCTCCTGGTGGCAGCAATAACAAAGATCATGAAATGTACTTGTAAAAATGTGTGGAAACGGCAGTGCTTTTTTGAACGTGATGGCTTGTGATCACTATTTTGGAAAGTTTTTGTGTTGTATAAATTTGTATCTCATCAATGGTCTCAGTCAGAAGTAACACAAATTGTTTGAGTGCCCACAAGAAATGAAGGAGATATGAACGATCCAGCAACAGTGGCAAGTATTTTTAACCTGTCGAAAATTGCTGCCAATCACACTGAGGGTGTTTAGCCGCAAAATTCTATATCAGAAGTTTCCCCAAAAATCGTAGATACGATGTTCCCGAAACTACTTCCAGTGAAATTCTCAAAATCGGTAAACTGAAAAATGAATATTGGTCAGGTTTAGATAAATCCCCGAATTGTTTCTTGGTACCTTGTGCATCTGCCGTTATACACCACTTCACCTGTTTAATGTATTCTTATGCACAGGAACTTTTCCAAATATTTTCAACCCAGCTAAGATTAATCCCGATTCGAAAAACGGCAACAAAAATGAAATTGGAAATTTCTCTTTTCCCAGGGTTTTCAAGAATATAACATGTTTACATAAGAATGGAAACCTTTCTCAGTAAATAAAACGTTTTCACATTGCCAACATAGATTTCGAAAATCAAAATGTACGGACACAGCCATATTTTCTTTTCTGAAAGATAACGCCTCATCATTGGATGAAAACGAAGCACCCACTGGATTATTTTTAGATCTCTGAAAAGCTTTTGACGTCATTGATGTAAAAATTGAATACGTGGTATTGTCCTAGATTAGCGATGTTCGTACCTTAAACAACTATCTCAGAGAGTGGAAATGCCTTACTTGAATGATGGAACATTATCTACACACATTTCCAACTCTTTGCAAATTGCACGTGGGAGTTCCTAAGGGATCGATTTTGGGCCCTTTCCTCTTCGTACTACACGTAAACGATATGCCCTCGACGATTCGAAAAGGAACAACAGTTCTTTGCGGATGATACAAGCATGCTGCAATAAAGAAACCGTAAATAGTACAAGATCAGATGTTTCAAATTGGTTCCGAAATAACAAATTAATAGTAAACGAAAAGAAAACTGTTTTAATGCAGTTTTCCATTTCAAATAAACCAGTGGTGCTCCGTTGAAAATGAAGGGTGTACCATTGACTGATGTTAAGGCAACAATTTTCGGTTATCTCAATTCAGTGAAACCTTACATGGAACGTCCATTTAAATGAATTGAACACAAAATTAAGTTCATTATGCTACGCGTTCAGACGTGTTTGAAATTCGGTCAGCCTTCATAGTGCTGGAGGTGTATATTTCGCGAATGTACATTCCCGCCTGAGATATAGCATAATATTCTGGAGAAATAAATCTTATAGCTCCCAGAGTTTTAGATTACAAAAAAGAGTTGTACGAATAATAACCAAATCCCACCCACGTGATATTTGTAAGCCTCTCTTTATTAATGAAGGAATTTTACCATTACCTTGTCTGTTGATTCACGTATCAGTGTTTTTTTTGTCAAATAACTAATAGGCGGTAATATATTTTCAGCAAACGCCGATGTCTATTTCTTTAACATGACATAGTAATCATATTCATCAGGTGACGGTATCAACAGCTCACTACAATAACTTCACATGGAATACGTGTAGTACATTATTTTCCAACACTTTGCCAGATGACATTAAAGGATTAAATTCGATAGACAATTATAAATCCCAAGTAAAATAGTTTCTGCTGCACATATGCTTCTATACAATTAGACTATACTGAGCATGAAAAGGAAAGTAACATTAATTTTAACAGTGATCTTTAATGTATTATTTACCACGTGGACTGTATAATTCTAAACAACTTGTAGCAAGTATTGTACTGCAGCTTCTGGGTCAATGACCATCTCGACCAGGTTTTTCGTCAAGTTTCGCTGATCCCTTGAGTAAATACCGAGACGGTCCCTTGTTTTGTTTGTGGACATAAAATGTAACTTGATCTGTGGAAGTCGTCCTGAATGCAGTGGGAAATAGTTATTCAAATTACCGTTCTCCAGGTTTTCGTGGTAGGAAGTTTCGTCTGATTCCTTGACGAAGATGATTAGGATAAGAGCTCAAATGAATAGCTGATTTAACCTCGAAAATATCTATATGTTTAAAAAATATATTCTGCCATGGCTTAATATTTTTCCTTTAAATGAAAGAATGTAATCACTAGATGTGTTATCAGATAGTTTCTGTTGATTCAGCAACATTTACTGTGAAAATTGTTAATTAAATCATTCTTTAATAGTACGCTTATCAATAGTCAACCGTTTTCTTCCAAAGGGTGGCCGTTTCAAAATCGATTATATGAAACGATAGATGTGAGTCCACGCTGCTTCATGGTGGCGGTGCTTGATGTTTTGTTTTGATTGTTGAGATTGGTTTACAATTCGTGAAGATTTTGTGTCAGTGTAATAATTGCATTGTGGCGATGACAGTTTGCATGTATTTGCTTTTGTGATGTATTTTGTAGAGAACATTCGGACTGTTGGTTTTGCTCGGTTGTACTGAAGTAGTGAAGTTGTTCACAGGTTATGTCGAATTTAATTGTGCCTCTTACGCGCTCTAAAAGACGCAAACGTACATTAACTGGGCGCAGGGAAAGAGGAAGTCAGAGTAAGTGTCGTGATAGTGAGGTCATTTCGTTTTCTGTTGGGTCGTTGTCTATGAAATGTCAGTTTTGTTCTGCTTTGTACTTCCCATGCGAGAGAAATTCTGCAAACGAGTTTCTGTGTTGCTTAAATGGGAAAAGAAGTTTACCTTCGAGCAATGTGCCAGAAGCAATCAAATTTGTTTATAGGTTTTTGATGTCATCAAAAAACTTGAGAAATAATATCCTTCAGTATAATAGTGCTATTTCTTTTGTGCCATTTGGTGTATTATTGCAATATGTGGGTCATATTGCATTGCCACCTGGTCATGGGCCCTTCGTGTTCAAAATTTTGGGAACTCCACATTACAAAATATCTTTGTTATAGCCTAAAGATCCAAACAATGCAACGTATTGTGAACATTAGTCTGAGCAGTATTTTAGATATATTTCAGATCTCACCGTCAAATTTTGACTAGTATTTTATTACATCGGAGGAATATTTGTTAACAACCCTTCGCAAAAAAACGCTAATTTCTTTGTGTATTGAATATTCAAATAGTATTTGGCTTAAGTTAGCGATCAAAGAATTATGAAAATGTGCACAGAATGAACTTGTCTCCGTAGCACGTCAGTCTTGAACTGTTTGACGTAAAAACAAATCAAAAGAAATAAATAAAAATCACAGGATGCAAACCTATTTGACACGAAACATTAAATTACGAAAGTAATGTTAGTATAGACATTTAGCAATTGACATGAATTGCTAAGGCTTTATTGTAATTAGTTTCTGATTTGTATTAGTTAAATTTCAGTAGCCGTATCGCATCGCAAAATGTGGCTGCTCAGTTTGCATGACCCCCGTGAGGGCTCTAAAGACTAAGACTTCTTGGAGAGGGTTGTTGACTCCTGTCCCGTACGGGATATGGAGTGTGGGTGATGGGAAGAAAGGTTATTTTATTAAGGAAAGATGCATTATTTTGTTAATCTGGTCGATGGCGGGGGAGAGGAATGTGCGAGGAGGAATAGAGAACTTAAAGTATTGTGCTACTGCATTTTTTTTCGTATTGCAAGTCCGTAAGTCATTGTCAAGAATTTTTCGGTTAGTCTGGTTTAGTATGTCCTAGATAGAGGATGGGAAGTTGTAGGACATCCAGAAGATGTTTTTTTTCGTGTGTAGGGGGGGAAATTTGTAGATAGGGTGATGAGATAGGTAAAAGTGAAGAAATAGGTTAATAATGTATTGCTGGATTTGGGTTCTCGAAGAGTTGTAGAGGTAGGAAAAGATATGGGATATTTTAGTGGTTGAGACATCATTGTAGCGGGTGAGTGCGGAAAAGGAGTATGAGGACACGGTATACGCTTGTTAATTTTTATATTTACAAATAAAAGTATCTAAATTTTTTTATGACAATCATTTATTCAGTAATTTCACAACGTTTCGTAACTAGTTTTGTTACATCCTCAGGTGCTAAACTAATGGGACACAGGAACTGTTATTGCAATAAGTTTCTGTGTCCCATTAGTTTAGCACCTGAGGATGTAACAAAACGAGTTACGAAACGTTGTGCAATTACTGAATAAATGATTGTCATAAAAAACTTTAGATACTTTTATTTGTAAACATATTTTGACAATCAAGAAGAAATATTGATTTACTAATTTTTATAATCTCGCTACCGCTGACGATGTCGAGTCCATTAATGCTGCAAGCAAAAACGGCGAATTTTGGGCAATAAAACAGAGGCCTGGAAAGGAAAAAATGGATAAATGAAGTTTCTAAATTTAGGAAAACAATGTCAAACATGTGTAGCCAGAATCTGTTTCGTGGGTCCTTAATGCCGAAAAATCGTCTGACGGTGTAACGTCTGTCAGGGTGTGAACAACGGTAGTGGCTAAACCGTTCGGGCGATTTTCTCCAGTTGGAAATTCCTCAATGGATGTGGTTGATGTCGCGACCTCTCAAATGTGAACAGATACATACATTTGTATTTTAATTTGGAGGGATAGTTTACATGAAGTCCGTGGAACATTTTAAAAATTGTCATTAAGAAATGGCTCTATCATTTTTGATTGTTGAAATTTTGTCCTTGGATAGTGTAAAGGACGTTGAAGAGAATGGTGCAGGTCTCATGTTGGTTAAAAAACCCGATTTTTCGAAACTTGAAAAAATCAATATTTTTGAGGTCTTCCTTAAACTAAAATTATTTTTTCTGTTAATGGAAGGAGTTCATCAAAAACAATCTTGAAGTAAGATCATGTTAAATTTTTTTGTGCAATTTGGCGACATAGTCGCCTGCTCCCAATTTACTGCGCTTCGTGAACATAAAATGGTGTTGCTACGCAGATAGAATGTGTAAAAAGTGTAATTTACTTTTTTTTGTTACTTTGGAACTTTTCTTAAGTTCGAAAATGTTTTAGAAATTATTTAAGCTATTTTAAATTGCGACCTTTGTGTTTAATGTGAAAACGAATAGATTTCTGTTTTCTTAATAAGATATGGGAAAGGAGAGTAATGCATGTGAAAACTATTTTTATGATAATATAATAAATAAAAAATAAATTAAGTAAATAATATAAAAAAATAATTTAAAGTTTTGTATCAATTTTATTTTCTTGCTAGCGGTATTAACAATGCTGACAAAATGTACATCTCATACGAATTGGCGACCACTGGCTGTTGTAACGCCGCATTGATAAGACGATGACGGCTGCCTTTTGTTCGCGTTGAATATAAACTAATAGTTTTATATATTTGGAGAATATTACAATACTGAAGTGTTTAAACAATACTATTATATATTTTCCCATCATTTTGCATGGTTTGCAAATGCTATCAGTATTGTTTATTTATTAAGTTTATTTTACTTGTATAGTGGATTCGTACAGTCCAATTTGCGGATTCGGTGGTATAACGGTCAGCGTACCGGACTATTGTACCAGTTTGCAGGTTCAAACCCGATCGAAGCCGTGTATATTTAAGGGCGAAAAAAATCCCTCGTACGCCTTCGGATGGGAAGTAAAGCCGGCTGTCCCATGTAGTAGATTTACTGCACGTAAAATATCCTAAAGCCTGAAAGAAGCCTCGGAGCAAAATTGAGATCCGCCAGTTTCGTCGCCCAAGATAATACCGCCTTTCTCCGCTAGGTGGTGAAAGTAGCGTATCGTAAGACGGAAGAGCGGGCCTGATGGCCAGTCTCGCCACGTAAAATAAGGCATGAACTAAACTAAATCGAACTACAATCCTTCTCTAATACTGCTTACGCAGAATATTGTAAGGGTAAAAACTCATCTGATATGTTCGTGAGTACACTATATACCTTATACAATGAATTCGATTGCCGTAAATATATTTCATTAAAAGTTTTGAATAAAAAATATTGTACGACACTAATTTTCGCACCAAATTCAAGATTTGAAATGAGGTTTAGAAGACTTTTCCTCTTTTTACTGAGATGTGTTAATTCGGAGATAAATTATGGTCTAAATAGTTTACGTTGCCATTACTGAAAGCGAGAATGTACGTGCTGTTTTAGCACCACTAACTTGGGATTGGAATAGGATTAGACCGGGAGCCAGCAAGAAAAACGACGTATGATAAGCTCAAAGCTAACTCTGAGAAATTATACATACTATTATTTACGGACTACTTGCTGAAGGAATCTTGGGACGCAGTTTATGAGGCAGATGATAGAAATGAAAAATATAATTTATTTTTCTCAAAGCGTTCCTTTCACTGTAACACGTGCTTTCCTCTTAAAGAGAAAGTTAAACATTTCACGAAAAAGTAATACTTGGATCACGCAAGGAATTAGAACATCGTGTATAATGAAGATATTTTGAACATTAAAAACAAAACTAAAGCAATGTGAAAAATCGTGAAAAATACGACCACATCATCACAATATTTCGTAGAGAATGTGGTTTTAAAGGATAATGAAAGAGAAACAAGTGATCCACAAGAAGTTGCGAATCTTTTCAATCAACACTTTTCTAGAATTGCGGTTGATCTCACGAAGGTCTAAAACCCGAAAATTAAACATCATATGCTTCTCCAAAGAATTTCGGCACGATGTTTATTTCCGAAACTTCTTTCAACGAAATCCTGAGGAATATTCTGTAAACTAAAAAATATTCATATGGTTTATATGAATTTTCGGATTGTTTATTAAAAACTTGTGCACCTGCCATTATATACCCATTAACTCACATTTTCAATGCTTATTTATGTACAGGGATATTTCCAGATATTTTCAAAACAGCAAAAGTTACGACTCTTTTTAAAAATGGGAACAAAAATGAAATTGAAAATTACCGGCCAATTTCTTTTTTGTCAGTTTTCTCAAAAATATTAGTCTTTTCTATAGGCGAATGGAAACGTTTCCGAGGAAAAACGAAGAGTTTTCAGACTCGCAACACGGTTTTAGAAAATGAAAATCTACGGAAACAATCTTCGATGGATCATCAGTGGGCCAAAATGAAGAACCCATTTGGATATTTTTGGTATTTCGAAAGCTTTTGAAATTATTAGCCATAACATCATGCTCTGAAAACTACCTTGTTATGGAATTCGTGGTATTGCTTTAGAACTGGTTAACTCGTACCTTAAACATTGATCTCAGTGTAGAAAAACCGTTCCCATTCATTGCCAATCAAACATGGGGTCCCACAACGTTCGATCTTAGGACCTATCCTCTTTCTGTCGTACGTAAACGATATGCATTGAAAATGGAAGAACAGTTATGTTTGCCGTGACACGAATGTGTTTTGCAAAAAAGAAGCAATAAATAGTACAATTTCAGAAGTTTCAAATTTGTTTTGTAACAACCAATTAACGAAGGAAACAGTTTCAATGCAATTTTGTTGGAAATCTGTGTAATATGAAGAATATGCAATTAGCCGATGTTAAGGTAACAAAATTTCTAGGTCTCTCAATTCATTCAAACCTCAAATAGAATGTGCACGTAACAGTTACACTAAATGAAGCTCATGTTACGCATTCATAATTCTTTGAAATTCTGTCATCATTCATGCAGCTCGTTTCGTGCATATTGCAAATGTACATTCCCGCTTGAGATATGGCATAAAATATTCTGGGGAAGCGCATCGTTTAGTGCCCAGACATTGAGATTGCCAAAGACAATTATCCGAATAATGAAAAAATGCCATCCACGTGATCCTTGCAAGCCTCTCATCATTGAACTTGGAATCTTACCACTGTCTGCCTACTTATTTACGAATCCAGTACTTCCTAAAACTGACTTAGTTAACTGGTGGGAACATCTTTTCATAATAGGAGGTTTGATAGTTGGCTAACACTGGACGTAGAAGAATGTTCAAAGCGTGATTATGAACAGCCTAATACAAGAAAATGCACATACAATACACACATTACTTCTTTACAATGCATTGCCAGATGAAATTAAAGAATTACATCTGGTACACAAATTGAAGTTAAAAATGCTTTCTGCTGCAAAAACTGTTTCTATGACTAGACTATACTGACCGTCAAAAGAAATGAAGGCTTACTTGAACAAAACAATGATATAGTATAATGATTTAGTTAACATTTCCATTGTGAAATTTTAAAATGCTAAACATGTCTGTAAGAAAACATTTACTTTAGCTTCTCGGTTAATGGCTCCCATCTCGATCAGGTATTTTGTCCAGTTTCCCTGATTCATTGAGCAACAAATGCTGAAGTGGCTCATGTTGATTTTGTTCTTTACGTAAATGTAGCTTGACTATGCAAGTTTTGTTGATCCCTTTTTTATTGTAGTGGTAGTATAGCTGAGGGTGAGTTTCTATTTTGTTAGCAATACAGAAAAATCACATGTGTTCGTTCATTTACCGTGACAAATAAGTTTTCTATTATTCGGCAATGAAAATATCTAATTTTTTGGAAATGTTAATCTCTGCTTTCTTATTTGCCATTATTATTATTATTTCAATTTATTCTAGTAAAGTAGTGTTATAGCGTGGATTCTTAAACTGAAGAAAGCGTGTGATGATTTTCTCCCCATAGGTCACATACAGTTTCTGACGGTTTTTAGCAGCTTTAACAGTGGCATTATTTCTGGAAAAGGAAGTTATTGAGGAAATTGTAGACATTAAAAGATTTGAAAAAATCAAGTACCCTTTTATTGGCTAATTAATGTTCGTTTTAAAATAACATAGTATGAAATGGCCAGATAATGATGGGTATTAATATACATGTGTGATATTACTATACGAGCGAGTGTCGTAACTTCACAAGAGTGTATTAATACGCATTACATGGAGTTTCATACAGTACTTTTTCTACGACTTTTATAAGTTAAACTTTTACATTCAAGCTTTTCGCAGCAGTTGACATGCAGGATTTAGCCAAAGTTTCACTGAGCGGACAGCCTCAAGCACGTTGCCTAGATGGCTTTGATGCTCCAGTCAGCATGCGAGAGTACAAAAGTTGCAGTAATAATTCCGACTCACCATTTTCGCTTATTTCTGGAGGTGGGAACTCCACTTTTGGTTCACTAGACATTTTAAACTAAATAATTGGGTGGTTTTTAAAGGTAACCACACGGCAGTCACATATAAACCAAAATGACTTGCGTTCAGATCTTAACGTCAGTCAAATGTTCCCTCCAATAACTATCACTGTGCTAGTCAAACAGGGTTTTTTTTCATTTATTTATTTCTTGTTCGGCCGTGTGTCTTTCAAGGTCTTGAATACATGGAATGTTATCATGATTAGAATGTGCAGCCTTCCTTTTTTTTAGCTTTGAGCATCGCTGCTCCGTTTGATAAAGGTGTTTGATTTTGGATGGACTTGCTAGGAGTTTATTTAAAATTTATTTGGTTTAATATTAGGCTATCTCTTTGACTTGTATATACACACACTTATTGGGGAGGGGGGCGAAACTTGTCTTTTGGGAATTTGGATTGAATTCGGCAAGGTTGAATATCATTTCGTCCTAGGTTGAATTTATTTGTTAAGTGTAGTATAGAAATTTTTTGAAACTGAAGGGATGTGATATTTTATGAAATCCATACGTAGTTCCCTATGGATGTGAGAATTGTGTATAAACCACGGTGCTTGTATGATTTTCCTAATTTTTTTTTTTTTTTTTTTTTTTTTTTGTCTGGCGTTTCTCTATTGATGAGGGTGCTGCGCTTCCCAAACAGGGCAAGCGTATGTTAAGATGGGTAATATGATTGGTTTAAATATCGTAAGCTGACATTCAATTTTAATGAGGATTTTGTAAGTTAATTAATGGGTATAATGTTGATATTTTCCTTTGGCTTTATTTCCACGCATGGATGTAATGCTGATTTTTTTTATCGAAAAGCACACCAATATATTTAATTGGACGATTATTCCATTGAATCAGCTACAGTTGATTGCTGGGGAAGATTTTATCACGGAGTGTGAATATTTTGGTTTGGCATTTTTGTGATTGATTTTTATTCTCCACTGATCTGTCCACGAGCACAGGTTCGCAACATTGTTGTATCCGGATCTTGGGCTATGAGAAGGTCTTCAGGAGCAGTGAATAAGGCTGCGTCATGAGCGAAGGGAGCTAATTTGGTGTCTGGCATGTGTGGGATATCTGAGGTGTAAATGTTAAATAAAGTTTGAGAGAGTACTGAGCCCTGAGGTAAACCTGCTGATATGTTCCGAGGGGTTGATAATGTTTCATTGACATGAAATTTCTGTTTGAAAGAAAGCTATTGATTAATTTTTTGATGTAATCAGGGACTCCCAGACTACATAATTTATACATTTGTCCTGTGTGTCAGATCCTGTCATATGTCTGTGCAATGTGTAAGAAAATTGCTAGTGTGTGCTTCTTTTGATGAAAACTCTCGGCAATATTTTCCGTTAGTCTCAGTAATTGGTGCGTGTATGAATGGTTAGGTCTAAAGCCGAATTGTTCATCGGGGATTGCGTTCGTTTCGGAAAGGTATTTATTAAGTCTAGTTGAGCAAAAATCTTCACACTTTGATGGCGGAGAGTAAGCAAACTGATGGGTCTGTAATTTTCATCTAGATCTTACCTTGTTTAGCAAAAGGTAGGATGGCGTGGCTTTCCATGGCATTTGCGAAGTAGATTGAGACGTAAGATTGTACTTTAAATATTACGAGTAATAGCAGTGTCATATAATTTCCCCAATATTTTATTATTTACTCCATCATCCTTGTGCTTCTAGTTTTAATGTTCTAATAACTTCGTGACTTCGATGGAGAGATGGGGGTTAATTTCATTGTTACTGAAACTTGAGGCTCTTCCAAAATGTTGATAATTCTGTATGGGTTGCCTCTGCTTCTGGAGGGTGTCGAAAACTCATATACTCAAGTGATCTGCTAGTATTTAATTTTTCTTCATCTGAGTAGCTTGTAATATTGACTTGAGAGGGGGTATTTAATTTTTTTTCCTCCCGTGATGTGTGGACTGTTCACCAGAGATGGACTGAATTTAGCTCATTTGTTTTATACTGCTGTAATTTGGAATACGAGTTTGTCTAACTGAGTTCTACTATCATGATAGTTTAATTAGTTCCGATATCACGTGTTTCGCCAACATCTTCTCATGATTTCTGCTTTGATTTAATGAAATTGAATAGCTGTATTTGATGGGAGATTATTTTGTGCTAATTATTTCTGATTTTTATAGTAGAGGCTTATTTTAATGATTCATTGATAGCTGAATTAAATTTCGCGATTTCAAGTTAAAAGTGTGGTATAGATTTAATATTTGTGGGATGAGAAATTTTCCTGCATTAGGTATGAAAATTTGGGCCAGTTTATTTTTGTTGAATTAGTTTTTGATTTTATTCCTTGTATGGTTTAAAGAAGTAATTAGTACTATCATGACAGTAGTCAAAATACACTTTGGAATATAGAAAAGTGTATAATTTTGGTTAATACTATATCTAAAATTGAAGTGAAATGACGGTGGTTTTTTAAATGTTTTACGAAAAAAACTAATATAAATTAAAACTGATAAGCATAATATAATATTATATTCAACAACACAAACACAATGGAACGAACATTTACTAGAAAGAATCAAATTATAAATTGTCAAGATTTATTTGTAAACTTCTGTGATTGGGTAATATCCTGTAATATTGCAAAGTCTGTATTAATTATATCATTATGCAACGGGTTGCAGCCACTAAACAAACAGAATTACACAATAGGAATATAAAAAGTCTTATGGTACTGGAGCACGACTTTTCATGTAATATTTATACGCATCATCCGGCGTGAAGAAAAAATTAATAAAATTGGCTGTAAATGAAAACAAATGATATTGTTTTGAATGAAAGTGTTAAAAATAAAATGTTATAGTAATTAGAGATGAAATTATGGAATAGAACAAGCATCAGTAAAATAAATGTGTGAAGTAAAAATATATATAAATAGATGGGAAAAAACCTTCCAAGATGTGGGCAAGGATATTTAATGAAGGAAATGTACAAATTGTTAATATAATCACGCATGGAAAATATCTCAATTGTCAATATTTACATCCTCCTTGCAGAATGGAGCAATTATGAATTGAGAGGAGGGAGATTAACGTAAATGTACGTTATTTGCTAAACATGACATGAAAATGTAGAAAAAAGAAGGAAAAAAAACAGGAATAAACTGATGGAATGGGAAGAAACAGACGAAGAAAGGAGTACACTTTTACCAATAAAGGAAAACTTAACGTACCACAAAGCATACAGCAAGTTTATGTCATTAATTTTAGAGAAACACTATGATTTAGTGAAAAATTGACTCGAAAGTGGTATGAATGATATTGTTTTGCTATAATATCGATTGACTGAATATTTTCGGTGTCTAAGTATACCATGGCAGGACTGTGAAATGAAAATCAAGGCGATGTCGAAGAGTTTAACTTTGTGCCAGTCTCCTTAATGCTGTTTAATTCTAGGTTTCAAAGCACGTTTTGTCTGTCCCACAGAAGGGTAACGACAATGAAGACCAAAAAAATGGTCTGTAAATGTTACATTTTGACACCTAAATGTTTTGCTAATGAACCCAGAAAATATTGAAAAATCTCAGACATTGCATATAAATGTATCTAAAGTAATTATATGTAACACACATTAATTATTTTAATAATTTATATTCCTACTGTTATACAACGCCTAAGTCAACATTCATTTCTGATTTGTTCTGTTGTATTTATAATTATTTTCGAGCTCTTAAGCAATGATTTTAATAGAAATTTGTTTAAAAAAACATTTTAGCATGACATGATTTAATGACTATGAACGCGACATTGCATCTAATTTTTAAAAATAGATTACGGGGTTCCGCAAAAAAGTATCTATGATATTTGCATCCATGATACGTACGTACATGGTTAATAGATTACGGGGTTCCAAAAAAGTATCACATATTTGTATCCATACGTACGCGTTACGGAGAGTGAGAAATTGACGCTGAATCTGTATGGCGCTATACTTAGAGACGCAAAAGGGTATGGCGTGGTCACATTCGCTAATGAAAAAGACTTCAATCATTGGACGAAAAAATTAACTTTCAGCTCGTAATAAAAGAGGGCATTTAAGAAATGCTACTGAATTGAAAATGGCGTACAGTTGGAGACTGCCCATCGGCATGACACAAAATTCCTTCACACTGTAGCTATTTAACGAATATACAAAAAAGTACCCATTCTTCAATGGCAGTTTTTTCGACACCTTCAAAAAATTGGGCATGGCAATGCAGACACCTACAGGCCGCCATTCTTGTTTCCTTGTTCCTCACAACATCGCATTTAATTCTAAAGTCGGTAAATGAGCTACTGCATGTTTGCTGACTCCCGGTGCAGATGGTATGAACGAAATAGAATGGCAATATGAGAGAATCAGATGTTTATAGTAGGTTGCAGGATTTTGAGAATTAAAATGAAGGGTCACAGAAATGATAGAGGGCGCAGATGGCTCGTTTTGTGAAGTGCTGTTAGATGGTGGATCCAGAAGTCGTCGCGATAGGTGATAACGGTGTATTTACGAAGGTTGGTAGGGTGGAAGTGTATTTGTTAGGGGAGGAGAGACGGGAATGTTCGTTAGAGGAGCATGACCTGTAATTTGGTAGGGGTTGATAGTAATGTAGTTTGGGAGGTGCAGAGTTTGAAAGATACGTAACTCCCACTTGTTAGGGGCATCAGCCGCCGGTGAGGCTTAATGGGTCAGTGAAAGGAAGGTGTTTTGAATCAGTTTGGAGGTAAGCAGGAAAATTAGTACACTGAAGCAGTGTTTTTAAAAAGTCCTGTTAATTTTTTTAGTACTACGTTGGGTTTGTAATGATGGCAAGTATATCTGATTATGGAACAATTATTACTTCCTAATTCTCCTGGCGATAGGTTTTAACTTTCTTAATTGCAGCTTCGTAGTGCATACGTATAGCGAGCACTATTTGCAAGAGACTAGAGCCAATGAGATATCGGCTATTGAGTGTTATAATTTGAAAGAATTAATGTAAACTGGTTTATAATGAATGGAAAAGATGCGTGAGCATATAACAATGAAGACTGAGAATTTTAGCGAGGTAAAGTGAAGCGGATATATATATGTATATATATATATATATATATATATATATATATATATATATATATATATGTATATATATATATATTTATATTTGCATTATATTTATATTTATATTTATAATATACTTATATTTATATTTATATATATTAAGCGTTCGCTTTACGTATCACTTATGAGAACCCTGAAGCGAGCAGAGTTATCGCGCGAGCAGGGATTGTGAGAAATTGGTTGAGAGTTGGAGGCGCAGAGGGTTTGTACAATGTTGCATGATGAATGTAGCTGGATAGGTGGATGTAACCCGTGAAGCAGCGCTTTTTGTGGCACCGCCAGCCTTTCACCGCTGGAGTGTCCGTTCACCCCTGGTCGAATTCATGTGAAATTTTTGTTCAGACAAAACGAGTCGGCTGCTGCTTGCCAAGGCTGGTCCAACCCCATGAAGTGTTCGCAACCCACTTATCCTATTCTTCACCGTGGCTGCCGCTGGGTAGTGATTTGCGAGCGCGTAGCAGAGGCGCGCACGCGGAGATGCTATCTCGTCAGTCCTGACAAGGGATTGCGACGTGACGTGACGTGACGCGACGTGACGTGACGTGACTTATAGGCAATGGAGGATTATTCTCGCGCAAGCGTCAACGCCTTATAGCTTGAGACGCGCAGTCACGGTATAAAACAAATTAAAAAACTATAAATGAATGATTGAACATGGAAATAAAATTGGCGTTAAAATCGTCGTACATTAGTATAATTGTAATTCGTATAATCTTGTTAAATATAAGAGGTGAGCGAAAAATATACACATTATAGTTATATGTTTAGAGGGTTGCTCTGCCACTCTGTATTGAAAATTAGAATAATTTCACAGAAATCACACAATGTAGTTGTGAGTATGAATAGGTCACTGCAAAGATGTATGTATAGATGTATATTACTTGACAGAATTTCAGATGACATTAAAGAATTAAAATTGGTATAGAAATGTTAGTTTATTACCAAAAAATAAATATGTATTTAAAAATGTATCTTAATAAAAGAATTTTTCATTTATATAGTATAATTTTACAAACTGATTAAATTAGGTCTTGATGAATTGTGAATGAAAGTTCCAACAAAATTCAATTCTTGTAAGGTGTGAGAGTTCAATGGTGGAGAAGGGATTGTAGTTGAAGTGGGCAACCTGTGCAAATTATAGTACTTAGAGTGTGAGAATATTTGTTTTCTTCAAGAAAGAAATAGTGTTAGTTTGAAAGAACATGTGAAAAATTGCTAGTAAAAGATAAATTTTATGTTTATGTTGGTGAGATGAAGTGAAATGTTTGAAGGTTTGTTGAGACTTAAGTTTTGGCTTTGTGATTATGAAAGAATATGGTAAGAAAATTGTGAGGATTGTTATTTATATTACTCATTGGTTAAGTTTTGTAATTGTATGTTTAAAAAGTCCTGTTAATAGTTTAGTATTTGTGGTAGTTGTATTGTTTTCCTTGAAATACTTTTGTATTAATGAAAGTAGTGTGAACATTTAATTGGAGAGATACTTAAAGTTTAGAATTGAAGTAGTGAGGTTTGTTCATAAAGGACTAGAGTACTATCATGAAAGAGTTTGTTTTGTTTGAAAATGTTAATTTTAGTTTGAAAAAGAAAGTATTAAAGAAAAATGAAAGATTTTAAGACTGCAAGTATAGATGATAATTTTGTTTATAATTTTTTTTTGCTTGAAGGGAAAGGTAGTTTGAATATTGTAAGTTAATTGTGATAATTTTGGCTGATACTTTTGTAATAATATATTTATGGATGTACATAGTAGAAATTTATTATCTATGTTGATTAGTTAAAATGGCATGTGACTAAGTGCAGAGGGGGACCCAGTGTAATGTTGTTCTATACTTGAACTGTGAAAGTGCTATGGCAGTCTTAATCCAGTTGATGCATGCTTGAGGCATTTGTGTAAAAAGTAAAGATGGGAAATGGATAATCTCTTCAGGACAGATGTGTAATGGTCAGTGGTGGTCAAGATGATTTGAAGGTTAGAATATTCCAAAGATGTGCCATTTGCAATGAGTTAGAATCTGAGTATGCTGTATAATTTGAAAAATGTTTAAATGACAGTGAAGGTTAGGAATTGACATTGAAAGAAAGTGGATAAATAGTTGTCCAGCGTAGTGATGTATATTTGAGTGTAGGTAATAGGAGGATGAGATATAATTGGGAAAATTTCAGACATGACAGAAATTATGAAGTTGTAAAATTGTTAAATTTTATTAAATGGTGGATGTTATATAGTGTCTGTGTAAAGTTACTGAATGTACTTATGAAACATGCTGAATATATAATTATAATTGTTTGTATGACTTTATTGTACGTGAGCAGTGGCTGTTAGAAGTAATGAAAAAGGCAACTTGTTTATAAAAAGGGTAAAGGGAATAAGAATATTTCAGTGTGTTTTGGATTTCAGTTTTATGAATATAGAAATGTTCTGTTTGTAATAAAAAGAAATAAGAATTGTTGTAATGTATTTATTGTAAGTGGGTTGGACCTTTGTGCCATTGTTTAGGAAAGCTGAGGTAATACCCTGTGCCTGTGCTCCTTTTCCTGTTTGATTTCTCAATTTACATGCAGAAACAGAAATGTTTAATGTAAATATTAAAAGTTTGTAAGATTAACATTTAAATATTGATGTGAAATTAATTTTTATAAAATTGTAAATATTAGAATTTTTATTTTTGGTTTATATTTTGCAAGGTTAATTTGAAAGCAGCTTTTTAAAATCATTTGTTCTTTACATCTCTTAATGTAGTTTAGGTGTGTATATTTAACACTAAATAATTTGAAATGGTTAAATAGAAAATTTATTTAGTTAGCTTTTGAAGAGTTTTAAGGGGAGGAAAATAGCTAATATCTCTGTAGCGTTTCCTTTTTCTAATATTGAATTTTATCCTTAATTAATCTTAAATTGTCTAAATTCTTTTGATTTCAACTTAGGCTTTCTTGCATATAAAAGATAAAATGACTCCTGAAATAGGTTCTCTTGCGCTTTTTGTTTCTGAGTGTTAAAAATAATTTTTGTTTCCATAGATATTTAGTTTCAAAGATTTAATTTTACAGGGTTGCATTTTGGTTAGCTTGTAAGTACTCTACCTTTTCCTTACCTTGTGCATTGATTTCCTGTCTGTTAGAGTAAGTAAGTCAGATAAATTGAAATGTGATGTTGTCAGGTCTTTACGCTATGCTATTTATGTTGGTACTATACATCTTTACAACTTTTAATTTTTTTTTTACATATTGTCAGTATTTTATTTTTCATTTATATTTGTCTGTTACAGAAATTCCTTAGAACTGTCCTGTGACTGAAAGTTCTGTTGTAAGTGTTTCTTTTCCTCTGTTCCTATCATCTTGCAGTAGATGCAACATCTTCCTAACCTGTTCATCCATCTTCTGCTGCTCCAATTTCTTCCCTGATATTGCAATATTGTTTTAAATTTTGAAAAAAATTTGTATTGTTTTTTTTGAAAATTTATTTGATGATTTTTTTTTTGCCGTGGGTTTTTCCTGACCTATGTTTAATTTTATGTTGCCATTGCTTATTTCTTCCTCATGTAAAATGAAATTGAAATTGCATGTCTTCAGCTGAACATTCCTTTCCTGCACTTTGCAATTGTATGATAACTATGTTAATTTATTTACAAAGAATATTTTATGTAGGTTTTGAAAGTGTATGATATTTTTATTAGATGAATGTTTTTGTAATTTTTGTTAGGACTTTTGTACAACCTAAATTTGTTTAAATGTCTCCTTGCTATGTGTGGAATTGTTATTGTTTCTGCAACCCTTTTGAATGTTCCTCACTGTTGCATTGTGTACCTTTTTATGGCAGGGCCTGTGTTTTTCCTTTTATATTGTAGCTTTGTTTTCATTGTCCTTTCCAAATAGCATTTTGTTTGTCAACCTTCATCTTGATTGTCCTTGTGTCTTCCTAAATTGTCCTTCAATATTTTTATGATCTCCCAGAAGTTTGTATGATTGAGCTTGAAAAAGCTGCAGTAATGTAAATTGTTTGAAATGTTTAATGTAATTGAAGGTTTAGAAAATGTAACTGTCCTAAAGTTACCTGGTTCCTTCAAGGATCATAAATATTCACTAATGTATTCCTTTACTTGGAGTTTTAAAAAATGTTTGTCTTTCCCTGAATATCTATTTTTCATGGTCCTTATTTCCTGCAATTGTTCCTTAGCATTTTCTGACTTCCATTTTCTTATCCTGTCCTTTCACTTGTAACTTACCTCAGTTCCTTGTTCTATTTCTCTTTTCATTTACCTGTTAACTCTCTCCTTTGTAAACTTTAGTGGGTCTCTCCTCTTTTCCTCTTCTATTTAATTTTGTATTTTTATTATTTAAAAATTTATAATAAATGTAGATGTTAATTTTGTCTTGTATTGCTTCAGGTGCAGAGCCTGTCGGAGGTGTTGTGGAGGAGCAGTGGGGGTGTGCTGCCCTGCCCTGCCCTGCCCTGGCCAGGGGCGGAGGCACATAGGTACTCCGTGAGAGCGTGTAGCGTCGGAGCAAAGGAGCTAAAGGAGCGGACACAGGACACAGACACGGCACGGATCGGATTGGACACCCCTCCCTACTCTTCGTGAATAAAGTTCCTTCTCAAATACTATGGACTCTTCATTTCCCTTCTTCCCTATTCTTGGTACTTAAGCAAACTTGGAAGCAAACTCCAAAGAAAAGGAACTTAAATAATTTTCTAAAGACTTCAAACAAAACTAACTTATGGAAATATTACACACTGACCAATGGCTATAACAAGTTACAACTTAAACTTTCAAGGAAAATCAGTGAAAACAAAGAAATTGTATTACATGAACCTTAACAAATTATTAAACATTTGGGAACTTGCAACAACCAAGAAAAAAAATCTTGCAACTTTCTGAAGCAAATTCAAGAAAACATCCAAGAAACATAAGACAAGACAAAAAAATTTCAATGCACAATATTTTGCACTTACAAATTATCTAAAAGCAAACTTCCACTACAATTACCAAAAAAGAAAGGAAAGGAAAGGTTAAAAATGAAGGTTAATATCTTTTAATCATTAACAATCATTAACAAACACGATTTATTAAACTCAAAACAAAGTTTTACATTCTCTATTTACCAATTCAAAAACCTTCAAGTTTTCATTTACAATTCCACAACTTGTCTTCATCTTCAATCTTCAGACAACTATTCCAACACTCCTTCAACACAACCTGTCAACATAAAAAATAAATAACAATTCATTGAGATATTCATTTTCCTAATTTATACAACAGCACACAAATCCTAGTACATAATGAATATCTTTTCTCAATAGAACATTTCTCAAAACAGACATTAATAATCTCATAGCTTCAACACAATCTTGTCCCACTTTTACTATTTGCAGTCTATTGGCAAAGCAACAATTGAAAACATATTTACCATCGGTAAATACATTTTTTTAATTTTATATTTTATATTTCTACTCCTTTCAGATGATTACAACCACAAAAGCAAATAATTGTCAAATCTATTACAGCAGGACTAGCAGGTATGTCAAATTCAAATATTCAGAAAATATTCCTGCCTCCAAATCCACATTTGGAATGGCTATCACAAGAATAACAAACTACTCATCCTTCTCTTAACATAGTAGCACACCTACATACTGAGTTCCACCAAATCATTCAAAAGAAAGTACAGCAAATAACAAAAAAAAAATTTTATAAACAATGGGCATAAAATATCACCACCTACCACCTGTCTTCAACTACAGAAATTTGACCTGCAATAGGAAACCAAAGAATTCCTACTTTCTATATTACTATAACCTTGTTAATTAAACCTTTACCTTATCACTTTATTTTTTATTTAATGTCAATGTCACTGTCAAAGCAGTTAACTGATATAGACATGCTAGGGGGAAAAAGGAATTGTGTGACATTTTCAAAATTGTATCCCTACTAAGTCATACTACTTAAATTTGAAAGGGTCAAAAATCCATCGAATAATACTTCCTACAATAACATGGAAACGATAATTTCACAATTGTATTTCCACTGAATTCTTAGAAGACATGCACACCAAATGAAGTTACATTTATGTTCAGAAGGTCCACATTTGTCAGAGAACTGACAAAAACCTGATCGAGATCATTTATTTTTCCCATTTTAAATAAAAATATTATATACAATGACATTGACGAGGATATCGATGACATTTCATTGTGTATTCTCTTAAGAAAAATTGACTTCACTCACTCCTAACATTTTATTCAACATTTTTCACAATGGGACAAAATTTCATTACAAATATGTTTCATAACTATGCAAACCTTTCATTAGACATTTGTACACTTCACTTTAAAATTATATAGCTGTCAATAGACCTATCTAGCATTACAGCCACTACAATGATTTCAACAAACATTTCATAATTAATCATTTACTAATCTAAACTTACTTATGTCAGAAACACACATATAAAAGAAAAAATAAAATACATAAATCACAACTTGTCACTTATTTTCAAACAAACCTTTGTATAAGGCAATTGTCACAAGTGTCACTTAATTTCTATAACACATATCAAAACGAAAATGAAAACATCATTCCACTACAAACATTCAAAAAACAGACTGTTCCCCATAGTCTATCACAATAGATTCTCACAAAATACATCACAATCAATCAGCAAAAGTCATTAAGACAAAAGAAGAAATTATCTAACCTTTTCAAAATTCAATCTTTACCCTTCACTTACACTAACTATACTTATGTACAAAATCCTAAAATTTATAAACGTAAAACATTTCTGAACATACAAAGAAAAACCCTACAAACAAGACCTCACGGGAACACATTCTAACTCTCACAAACTATATAAATAAGAGTAACTGAAACAATGTAATAAGCATTGCAACAAAAATATACAACTGCTCAATACATTGCTAAATCACACAACACAACAAAAACACAATAAAATTGTAAAATGTTAAGCAAATATAAAAAAAATGAAAGTTTTTTAAACAAGCTCAAAAACTACACTTTACAATAACTCATGTTCTAATGAACAAACAGTAACATACCGGGGGAAAATTACATACTCCAACAATCATTTTTCAAATAGAGCAACTCAATTTCACTAACATTATAACAAAAAAAAAAAAAAATTCAAACTCACTAAAACTTGTCTTTACAAATGCTATATTTCTTCATATTACTTATAGGACTGCTTTTCAGATATTTTTTATTTTTGAAACTTTTGCTTTTTAGACAAACATTTATATATTAATTTTTAATCATAATAACATTATTAGAATACAAATGCTTAATATTCCAAATTATAAACCTAAGGCCCTTTCCCAAAGAATTACAAAAAAAAAAAAAAAAAATTCACAATACAACTACCAACAAAAAATCATCTAGCATATTTCAATACAAATATACACACTTAAACTATCAAACAAATATTAAGCAGAAACATAACATTTATTCTTCAAAAATCCCACCCCAACCATTGAAATTACATGCAATCTTTCCTGATACTTATAAAACAACTAAATTACAAATTACAGGTACCAGAAAGGAATAGACAGTTTAAAAATATTTTTCTTTCTCATACACTAACAACTTTACAAACAATAACTTATATTCCAAGTGTCACAGTAGGATAAACAACTTTTGCAGCCACAGAGATTAATCACAATACAAAAACAACAGAGGGCAAAGGAAAAAAGGTAGGTATAGTTGTTTCAGTGGGAGTACACTAATAAATATGGATACATTGTCACTGAACATGGACGAAAATCTAACTTCATTTTTTGGCGTACTTGACGTAACGCTTTCTTAACCCTTCTCGGCGTTAAACGCTTTCCTGGAGTAATCCTCCGTCCGACTAATTACTGTATTTGTCAACTCCCGTCACGTCGCACTCAGTCCCTTTTATCCCTTCGGCCAGAGGCTCCACCCTGTTACATCCCGGCGTCCCTACCCGGTCACCCAATAACGAATCAATTCATTTAATCCAAAATTAACGAAATTTCTGATTACGAGATTTGGCTGCTTCATGGTACATACACATATTTTTTAGATTTTAGGCTGCAACTGTAACTCAATGCAACAAACAATTCTATATAGTGTTTCAACGTACGTAGCTAAGAGAACACACTAACAAATACATTTACAATACACACTACGCTACTTACATTTTTCCAAATTGTGCAATGTTTCACCCCAGGCAATGTTTTTCGTCGTTACCTTACATATTGATAGTATACAGATAAATAGAAAAGGGCAACTGCTACGATAACACAAGTGTCTCCAACAACTTATTACGAAGAAACAAACTTCAAGAAAAGGATAGTAAGAAGATGGACAATGGGTGATACGGAACATTTCAGGACAGACAACATTACAAGTGTGGGTAAACACATTCAAGTGGTCAATACTTTAATTGACAAATAATAAATGACATTCACAACTTATGGGGGCAAGTTTCATGGCAGACATTCACAAATATATATTTAACAAATATCAAAAGTCGAGTGATTCCAATCGATAGGAAAGAGGCCTTATGGTGCCAGTAGCCCTCAATGACAACACAAAACATGCGACACACTGCTCAAGCACCTCACTCATGTTATATTTCCATAACCTTTATACTACTATTCATTCAAATACATGTTACTGGGAATTGCACAAAGGATTCTTTCACAACCAGACACCTTTCACAAAAGATACACTTAACGACACTTTGTCTTACATTTCTGTGAGAAGGACCACCAAATATCAGGAATGAAACTACTTTGGCAGTTCTTTTCCCATTAATCTATCATTATGATTAAAATGGGGATAACTAGATATACTTGATATGTTCAGAGATATCCATTTACATACAACATTCAGCGTCAACATGCATGAATCACAAGACATGTTTTTTTGTTTGTTTTTTTAACAAGCGCTTCAAGACAAACATGCATCCTTTCCTTCAACATACATTTAACATCATTGAACAGTATTTGCAAAAACGGGAGGCGTTATAGTTATAGAAAGGAGGAACACTTAGTCCAAAAACATACGTCCATGACTGACTCGAAAACATGCGGAAGAATGAAGAATATGTTCACAGGTATGACACTCTCTGTACAAAACAATAAAAATGTATTGAGTCAAGGCTCGAACAAACATTACAATGCGGTGAGCAAACGTTTCCAGATAAATATAGGAGGAGGATAAAAGTGAAAATAGACTTCCGTCAAGTTGACTGGAAAAATTTGGGATTTCAACAAAATTGGTATATTATTTGCCCATCAAAAATTTTCGTTTGCCCACCCTAGAAAAAATCATCTCACTACCTCACAAACAACTTACACGAAAAAAATTTTAGTGGAAAATACAATTTGACCAAACATTTAGGTATTTTAATATTTAGTAAATCGTTTGCCCAGGTTACAATAGAGTATTTGGTTTGCCCACACAGAGTTTTCGTTTGCTCCAGGCACGGAATGGAATTAAAGGCACAAGCGTTTATTTGGGGCTCCTTACGCATATGTTCATATAATCGGCTCTACCACTTACGCTCAAGAAACAATAATAATTCAGTATACTATTTAATAGTGTATTTCGTTGCCCAGGCACAGAAATGAAATTAAAGGAAAGTTCATTTAACTGGTGTCCGGTTAGCTTTTCTTAATATAATCATTCTACCACTTACACTGAAGGAACAATTTAATATTCAGTATGCTATTTCTAATAGTGTAACAATTTCATTTGTCCAGGCCCACAAATACAATTAAAGCACAGGGTTTATTTAACGGGCTCTACTGTTGCTTTCTGCCCATATCATCGCTCTTCTAATACTTACGCTATGCAAGAATTATAATTCAGCTACAATTTCCATTGTTAGCTTTCGTTAGGTCCGGACATTTTTGTTTGCCCAGGTACATTTAATGAATTACAGGCAGAAATGTATATTCAGATGCGAACTGTCTGGCGCATACTCATATCATCGTGGCTTAATAATTCGAAGAAACAGTTATGATATTCACAATACTATTTTCTAATAATGTATTTTCGTCTCGAAGATAAAATTTTTCCCTTTGCCCAGGCATACAAATGGAGCAAGCAAGCGTGTATTTTACGGATTCTTGGTGCTTCGCTTATCACGTCTGGCTATCACTTATGGTGAAGGAATAGAGATAATGTTTAGCAAACGCTTAGCTCAACTGGACAAAGGCGCGGATTCGCTTCCGGGGCCATCTAACAATAAACACTTCTGCTTTCATTTCATTTCTGTGCCTGGGCAAACGATAACACCTATTAGGAGGTAGTATAAATATCATCATTGTTGCTTTAGCCAAACGCTTAGCACAAACTGGAAAAAACACGCGGATTGGTTTCCCCGGGCTATCTAAAACAAACGCTTCGTTTGCAATTCCATTTATCATTACTTAAAACTTCATTACTGATGTGTTATTCCAAGTAAAGAAAATAAACTAAAATTGATTACGCAATAGATAAGTGAATTTGTTTTATGTGACACCTGAAGTGATTGATATGCGAACTTTGGTTCAATTTCAGATTTTTCCGCCAACCTTAAGTATTTTCGAAAATGTTTTGCCTGTCATTTTTTCTAGTGGCTGGCAAACGTCATTCTTGTGGCAAACATGGACAAACGATTTTCTATATTTAAAATACCATTTTTATATCAATATCCATTTTCCTCAAACTTTTTGTAGGACAAACTATAATTTTAGTGGGCATACCTGGGCAAACGATGGGCAATCGATATGTCAAGTTTCGTCCAAATCCAGATTTTTTCCGGCCAGCGTGTACTGGCCTGAATATTTGTTTGGTCCAACTTTTCTGGGGTGGCAAACGCAAACTGTTGGTGAGCAAACGATGGGCAAACGATATCTAAGTTTGGTTAAAATCACAGATTTTTCCGCCAACGTCACGGAGGTTGGAAATACAGCCCGCAATCACATACGACATTTGGGATACATGATGGTTCTACACGGAGGACACTCAAAGTATCGGGTTGGGAAGGAATAAAGGAAAAAAGTGCTCACAACACAACTAAGAAAAACATTCCTTCAGATAAAAGAGTAACACTCAAGTTATTATAACGCACACCTGAGGCTACAATATCAAGAATATCTTAGGGGGAAAATTACACTTACTTCAACAAGTCATGTTTGGAAAATTTTTAACTGACATATAACTTGTACATATAAAAAAGACAACGGAAAACATCAATGAGATAACAAATTAAGAGTAACAACAAAGAGTCTTAGCTTAGAAATTAAATAGAATGCAGGAATCACTAGACAGACTGCAGGAAACAAAAAATACGATAGTAAATTCTATATAGGAAGAAAGAGACGTACTACAATCATGTAATGGAAATTTACTAAAGACACGCAAACAAGGCTACAATACAGATATTGGAGTCAACTTTGTCTTACATGATAATGTGAGGGGAAGAGTGATGAAACAACTGAAAAAAGGCAGGAAAGTATAACATGAGCAAAAATTTACGTAAATGAAAAGTTTTAAAAGCCTTAGGACCATGCATGCTCATACTAAAGTAGATATAACTTCTAAACAAACCTAATACATTTCCGACTAGATCAACCTGTTTATGGAGTTACATTCATATTTAAGTTAGAAAACAAATTCAGTTTCAACAAATTTCTGAATAACTGTTAATTATTTTATATAACATGAATTAATATATCAATAACTAATTGTATTCAGAAAACATTTCCATAAGGCAATTTTTCATTAAATAGTACAAAATGATCGCCGAACGGTCGAATAATACAGACATGACAAAACGGGGGAGGAGGAGGAGGAGGAGGTTCAAATTAACAGCGGTGCTAAGAATGACACAGACTTTCTGTATTAATTGGTTTTCAATTTCTTGGCTCTGGATAGCTATTCGCATGCACATACTGTACCTGCTGCCATCTGTCCTCACACATAGTAATTCACCTACAATCAGTAAGATATTTGGATAGATCATATCGTTGTTCGAATCATGACATAGTGAAATTTATGGCCAATCACCAGTTCCTGTATATCTAAAAACGATCTCTATACCTCTCATACAATGAAATGCCCACTATACGCCAACAGTTTTCAAATACCTGATTTCAAAAAATTCAATCTTCAATTATTTCTCTCTGACGGTATGCTATGTTCTAAGGTCTTGTCTCTCAACAAAAATTTGTGAGATAGAAAACTATATACTTTACTCATCAATTCACGGTACTGATTAATCGACACATACCGTAAGGAAAGCTCAGCAACACGTCCGCTGGCACCTTAGATACTAGATGAAATACGTTCTTCATGAAACAAGGGGCGCTGCCTTCAAAAGTTTTGAAATTCAAATTGGAAAACGACAGAATTAAATACAAAAATTAAGAAATGTTGGTACACAAACATTGAGAAACTGAAAGTAAATATTACACAAACTTTTGAGCGCAAATGGCGACTCGAAACAAAAATGGAAATTTCTATGCACTTTGGCATACGCAGATCGCGAGCACCGGCTTAAATTCATACTCTACACCCTAAACCAACGTTTCGCTAATATAGTTCTCATTCAAACTTCATTAAAAACATAACTTTATCAAACTTACAGTTCCATTCTAAAATACTCCACAAGAATTTTTCTTCCTGTACAAAGTATTGACGTCCTTCAAACTATTCACAGTCTAAAATCAAGCGCCTGAGTAGACAATATCAATGCCAAATTACTGAAACTTTGTGCGAAAAATATGTCCCATTCTAACAAATATAACAACTTTTCTATCATAAGTGGAACGTATCCGACCTCTTGAAAACTGCACTTGTCCATCCTCTTCCCAATTAAACAAATCATCCTGAGTACATACCATAGTATTCTACCTACAATTTTTTAAGTATTAGAAAAAATACGACATCAAATTACGAACTATTTAGACAGCAAAATCTCTGAAGTGAACATCAACATGGTTTCGAGCAGGCACAAGTACAGAACTGTGCTTTAAGCTTCATGAAGGCTAGAATCGCCATTGACAACGGTAAATTAACAATACTTATTCTCTTAGATTTCAGTAATGCATTTGACTGGTCGATCATGATATCCCGTAGAAAATGCGCTTGCAAACCCACGATACGGTGGTTCTCACAATATCTTCAGATCGCCAACAAGTCGTATCAGGTGAAAACCGATCCAGTGACATTAGAACCGCCTGGGATTGCACAGGAACAGTTCTAGGAGCCTTAGCATCTTCATTTACGTAAACGACGTAGGACAATGTCTTAAATACTGTCGCATAAAAAGTACGCAGATGACCTTCAACTACATGTCAGCGAATCCGTCGGAGCTTAACTTACTAGAAAATAAATGAGGACCTAAATACCTCAATAAATGGATCGCAGCCTTAGGACTTTTATTAAACCCAAATAACTCCAAAGCTTACTATTAGTATAAATGGCTCTCTACCCTGGTGTAACGACGTTAGAACCGACGAATCGTAGACAGCACTCTCAGCTGACTACGCATGTAAGTAAGATTTGTTAAAAGTCTTCAAAGCCTCTACTCCCTAAAACGCGTACGACAACTAATTTATAAACACACGTATGAACCTCATTAATTCACTATGCCCCATTTCGATTACTGTGATTTCTTGCTCACTGACTTCAAAACCAACAACAACGGAAGTTGAAACAGCAAAAACGTGTTCCCTTCATATTCGATCTTCGAGTACGATCACGTCGCTGCGTACACAGAGACAAAAATTAGCTCATTGAAAAGAAGAATATTGTACAGCCTCTTTCTTCTCCATAAAACGCACAGCGGCATTCAAACACACATGTCTAAGAACTTCAAAAAGCTAACACTGAGCGATCGCGTTCACATTATTGCTGTGCATACCTGACAACACTGTGTCATACAGTAAATCTTACACTGTCACAGCAATTTCAAACTGGAACTCACTACCTACACATCTTAAGAGAATTAGAAACTTCAGAAAATTCAAAACTCAACTCGATGTCAGGATAAAAAAAAATAAATGTAGTTTACACACGCTCTCTGTTCTATCCCCATTTATCTTCATTATTTTCTAAACAATGACCAGGATCTTTATTAAATATAATCCTCCATGTTACATCGTTTTTTAAATTAAATTTGAGTATTTCTTCCCACTCTTTCCTGACCATCTTCCTCCTTTCCTA